>JAOUZG010015602.1:4526767-4567477 GCA_026289955.1 Argiope argentata | reverse complement strand
ATATATATATATATATATATATATATATATATATATATATATATATAATATTTATTATTATTATTATAAAGAGATAGAGGCCGATAGAGAAATCTTGTGATTGTTTCAAACCGGTTTAAACTGATTAGGGACTTATATTAATTAAGACAAATAATGACTAAAAAAATTATAATGTTCTCGCATTATAACTTGAAATTTGAGATCGTAGATTCATTTTGTACTTTTCTTTCTTTTTATATGACCTTTACTTTCATCAGTGTATTCCGACCTTAATCGTTCATCTGCCATTATTTAAAAGTGTCTATTCTCATACAAGTGTCTGCATCATCATCTATTAATTAATGTGAAATAATTAATTTTCCGGCCAAATATAATCTACTTTTCTATTCATGTAAACTAGTCTGTACATTTTTCATTCATTTTATGGGGGATTACCTTAAAATAATACCTACAGAAAAACAAAAGCCTCTGGTCATTTTTGCTAACAGCAATGTGGAATAACACCAGCAAAACTGAATAAACGCCTGTATGCTTTTTGCGTAACAACAATGTGAATAACACATTCAAAACTGAATAAACGCCTATATGCTTTTTGCGGAATAACTATGTAAAATAGCACCAGCAAAACTGAATAAACGCATGTATGCTTTTTGCGTAACAACAATGTGGAATAACACCAGCAAAACTGAATAAATGCCTCTGATCTTTCGCATTTCTGCTATTTTGAATAAAACTTGCAATGTTAAATGAGCCTTTTTTTTATTTTATGTTAACCATATGAGGAAGAACTGATAGTGGATCGTTGTATTTCAATTGGTGTAAGAAGGCATTTGTTTATCAGTTATTCAAAAAAGAATAATACAAGATTGTAATATTTAGAATGGAGGAAATTACTGCCAGGATCAAATATAAAAACATAACTATAAAAGGATCAATAAAAAATCTTAAGTTAATTACTTGAAGTGCTTCAGTTTTTAAACCAAACCTTCTACTATAAAACTAATAGCTGAAAGCTAATAAACGATGCAATAATTCGCGACAGAAAGCTATGTTGCTAAAATAAGTAATGTTCAAAGTTTTAGAAACCAAAAGAATATTTCATTTTCAATTTAACTGTTTTTCTGTGTACAAAAGTTCACTAAAACGAACTCCATTAATTATCGAACAAGAGAATTCCAATAAATCGTTTGGGAATTGAAAGCATTTATCTACAATTCTTTTTTTAGAACTAAATTTCTGAAAGTAAATAAAAAATAAAGAAAAATTTTAAGTGATCACTATTTTCCCATCAGAAAAATGGTTTTGGAAAAATGCTTAAAGCAATGGAAAATATCGAACTTTGACTGGCGAATGCGAATACACAGATGAAAAGGAGAAAGAAAGTTATATCTTTTTCTGATAAATGATTTCAAAACGAATGATGTCGTTTACAGTTCATTCATTCTTTTGATTCTTGGCAAAAAAACAACTATGGAAGAAAAAAAATGATGTATGTTTACGAAAGTAATTTTTTTAATAACAGATCGAAAATTGTTCAGCGCTAGCCACCAATGTGTTTCGAATAATAAACGCGAATTAGAAAGAATTTTTATTTTAACTATGTATATCAGTTCTTAAAATTTATTGAGTTTTTGGAGGTAAAAGAATGAAATATAGTTTAGAAACTGTTTAAAGAAAATATTCAGGAGATCAATGAAGATATTGAGCACGCGCACACACACACACACACACTATATATATATATATATATATATATATATATATATATATATGTATATACGTACAGTTCGAAATCAGCATGAAATGTAATGAAGTATGCGTATTTGTTGAACGATAAATGAAAAAGTTGATTTGAACTTTTATATCGGAATATTATTAAAACTTGATTCTTCAATCAATTTGTAACACACATTAACCTTTATTATCGGTAGAGATTTGATAATTTTGATTATGGCTTAAATATCATATTTTAGCCGGCATCCTGGTACAGAGGTAGAGCGTCTTCCTCGAGATCTGAGCGTCCAGGGTTCGAATCCTAGTCAGGACATTGTTTTTCTGTATGATATCTGTGAGGTATATTAACGTGTCCCTCTGTAAAAAGGGGCTGTGCAAGTGAATGGGATGAGTGTTTATCTAAGACGTACTCTTGGCCCTAGTTTGCGCTACTTGAAACAAGAGACGCACCATCGGCTTAAAATCATTGACTGCGTTAACGAGTTTGTCCATGGCTAGTATCCTTAGTAACAATAACAACATATCAGCTTTCAGATTTATACATTATTAACTAAAAAATAAAGATAACGTTTTATGTGTGCAAATTAACTAGAAACATGAGTTTATAACACCTGAAAAAAATTCCTATTAAAAATGATTTTGAGATGATATTTATGATGAGGATTTAAAACTGTATTTAAGATGATAGTGTAACTTAGCAAACACGCTTCTAATATATTTATCCTCTTCATATGCAGTCCTATAGATCTTCGGAGGTTGCAAACACCGTAATATATTCACATAGCTACTGTCCGAATCGTGTTGGTCACGTTATTGAATCGGAATATTGATGACTAGAATGAACTGGAATTTCTATGATGTTGATATTATTCATAGGCATTGCGTATAATACAGGAATCTACATCGAACAACGGTTAATAAATGTTCTATTAATGTGACGTTGTATATTTGCTTGATTTTATAAAACTCAAATAGAGGTAAGGCAATTGAATAGTTTTATATTTAATGTTATTTGATAATTTATGGGGAAATTAAAATGAAAATGTCATACGTTTTACTGCAAAAATATATCTTTATTTGTAATGAAAATGGATGTTCTGAAAATGTCGCTTAATTGGTACAATGAGCATTCGTTGAAGAATATTGTTTGCTTTTTTTAATAATATTTTATTTGTGCGTTGATAAACATTATTGGGGGAAAAAAACAATACCAATTTTTTTTGTGTTGTGTTGTTGTTGTGACTAATGGCACTTGCCTTGGACAAGCCCCCGATGAGACGATCAGCAGAGGATTTAAGCCTAAGAAATGCGTCTCTTTGTTTTTACAAGTAGCGCCATCTAGGGCCAAGAGTATGACTTAGCTACTCACAAGTCACAACCCTTTTTAGGGGGCGGACTTCATTCATTCAAATTCATTCATTCATCTCAGATCGTAATTTAGACCTGGAACAGAGAACGATCACCTCTGACTCAGTACCCCCAGTGGTATTACTCTCGACATGGAAGACTTTGCGACCACGAACAGATTTAGCGACCGCCAGCCGCCATACACTCGGTGAATCTTTTGGCCGGTGAGCTTCAAGCCCGTAACCTAAGGAGTATGAGCCCAACGCTCTACCAACCAGGCCATCCCGGCTCCAAATTCTTTTTTTGTTTTTGTTTTATTTTGCTTCTAACTTTGTTGAATTAAATAAGATCTATGAAAAAAAAATGTTTTCTTCTTAAAATAATCATTTCAAATAAGAAAGTGGCATATCTTGAAATTATGTGTTGATAAAATCAGCGCAATTTAGAAGGTCTCCATATCTTGGTCATTTTTTTTCAAGAAATATTTCCTGTACTTGAAACAAAACATAAATACAAAATGTCTCTCATTGTTTTTTTTTTTTTTGTATTGAAAGTCCCATTGGTTTGCTTTGAGGTTATTTGCATGTATTATAGGAGATTTTACCGCGATGTTCTGAAAATGCATGATTTTTAGGAACGACAATGGAAAATTTGCCATGACGGAAAAATCCGCCGTATCCAGTTTAAGAAATGATAGGATTTTATTTTTTTCTATAAATAGTTTAAAGAACCGTCAAAAATTATAATTCGTGATTTTCACGATTCTGCACGTCTTGGATCTCCCTGGGTTAAAAAACAACGCGTTCTGGAAAATTGTCAGTCTGTCTGTCTGTGACAAAGATAACCCAGAACAATTTGAGATTGATAGTTGAAATTAGGTATATGGTCTTTACACGAAACTAATACGCTTCTGTCGAATTTTCAGTAAAATATTTTCAAGCTGTTCGAATATAAGTTAATGCAATAATTAAAAAAACTAAGAAAGCTGGATTGATGAATAGGATTTAATATCTCTAGTGTAAACACCTGTCAAAGTTTGATCCAAATCCAACTATGAGATGATTATTTGTCGGTCTGTAGTTTTAAAAATAATTAAAATCGATAACAAAAAAATGCAATGACTTAAATATGTCAAATTTGATATAATAATATGTGACTACAAGTGCAGATTTGTGTCGAATTTTTGCATCAGTTGGTTGAGAAAACATGTATATAACATAAATTCGATTTTTGGATATTATTAACGATTACCAAGAGGATAACCGCCAAAAAATTCACCAAGTATTATATGATAGATTCAGCAAAAATGCTAAATTCACGACAAAAAATATTTTGTAACTATTTTACGCCAATGTAAGTCTTATACTTTGGCCTTACAAGCTTAGTAGAAACACGCGAGAACTATCCTGGTAAGTAAATAAAATTTACTTATTTTCTACGCTCTGCAACAGCCTCTCATTTTGTCAGAGAAATTAATATTGTTGTTGTTACTAATGGCACTTGCCATGGACAAGTCTGCTGATGCATCAGCGAACTTAAGCCGAAATACCCTTCTCTTGTTTGAAGTAGCGCCAACGAGAGCTAAGATTACGACTTTAGCTACCTACTCATCACATTCACTTGCACAACTCTTTTTTACAAAAATGAGGGGAGGGGCGTTCACACGCCTCGTAGATAATACACAAAAGAACAACCATGCCCTAACGGGTACTCGAACCCGGGACGCCCAAATCACGAGGAAGACACGCTACTTCTGTGCCAGAACACCGGTAAAGAGAAATACTAAACTTTATCTGTAAATATCGCCAGAAAGCGGAGAAATATTAATCTTTCGGCGAGGATTCAATCGTAAAAATGATTACCAAGAAATCCTTTTTAAATCCTTTCACCTTCAACGTCTACGGGAAAAGTCTAATCAACAAATAGAGACTAAGTGAAGCTGTCTCTTCAATAAACGTTCGAAGAATGGAAGGGTTGAAATAACGAGTTGTGCAATCATTCAAGTCATTTTGCGAATGCACAAATAAACATAAATAAGTTTCAACGCACAAAATGTCACTCTTTCCGTAATGGACGCTTGGCGATAAGTGTACTCTGGAAGGAATATTTTCGTAAATTGACTCCCCGCAATTATGTTTGAATAAGCTCCGGGGTAATTTTCCCACTGGAAGTTAATAACGAGTCGTTATTCTGTCACAATTAGTCTTAAATGCCCATAACAGCTGTTCCCTCTCGATTCTCGAGCAATTAGCGCGGAATTCTGGCAATCCTGCTTTCATTAAGCCGCTGCCTTTGTGCCACCGTTATTCGATGAAATCGGAGACATTACTAGAGACTCGCTATTGCATACCTCTCATTACTGTCATGCTGAAAGGTTTGGAGTCTAATCAGTCGTTATGTTTTTATTCAAAGCAGTACTGACATTCATGACATTTGGGAAATGATTTCAACATTGGGCGAACATTGGAAACCGACACATTGGAAATAATTCTTAGACTTTATCTTTCAACTGGGTTATTAAAATCCTGTTTTAACTGCTCTTAATTAAAGCTGATAAATCATAATATTTCCAATAATTTGTTGAAGTATTGATATTAACATTCATAATAAGGTTTTATTTAATTGATTTTACAATTACATGTAACTTAATTCAGATACCAACTGCACGTTGTCTGATGCTATGTTGTAATGGTATATATTTTGGTGAAGTGTAGGACATCACAATATACATTGTTTACTAGAATTAAAGTGTTCATACCATATTTTAATATCTACCACGACCGAATAAAGTTTAACCCCTTATAGGGAAAAAAAAGTGCTGGTCACACATCGAGAGCCATAAGAGACATGCTTGCCTCACAATTTATACTATTTACTAGAATTAAGGTGTTCATAGCATATTTCAATATCGACCATGACCACATGAACTACTTTAACCACTTGTAGTGAAAAGATGTCCGACATGGTGGTTGGATCTCGCTAACATGGAGGGTACGCTAATAGGTGAGGGATGTAGATTCTTCCCATATATTAAGGAGCATACTTGCTACGGAAAGGGTTGTATTGTGACCAGTGATGGCCCTTAGGACTCACCCACAGTTCCCGCCAGTGTTGCTGTTGTGGCGGTCCGGTCATTCAGGCCTAGTGGTTTAAATCCGTGTGCCTTCACAGCAGATGGGAGAGTTTGCTATAACTATCCTGGAATTTACTTTTTATGTAAAATAAAAATTGGAAAAGTTCTTCTGGTGATTGATGCTGGAATATTAGTTCTCTGAGTTTTCGGTTCAATTATTTAAATTAAGTATTTTTTTCAACGTCTCATTGAAAACCAACGCATTAATGGTATCAATTTACATATTGCCATTTTTTATTTGTTTGCTATAATTATGCTTTTAATAAGACATCTAACGTGCAAGAACAGTTGGATGTTATATCATAAGAGTTGCTAAGACAGTATGATATTTTTTATAATGTACTTATTGTTGATGTAAAAATTTTGGACACAATTTAAAAATTGTGTTCCTATTGTAAACAATCTGTTTAATTTTGAGTTTATTGAAACGGTTACTCCACCTAAACATATTTATTTAGATTATTTTTTTCATCATTAATCTTTTTCTTGCATTGTTTTATACAAAATTCAAAATTAACTTATGACCTTACATGTTATTTATAATACTCCTCTTTCAATCAAACCTTTCTTTAAAATTCCCTTATTGAAGTTGTAACAAATTTGCATTCTGATTTTTTAATATTATTTGCATGTTACCATTCTTAACATTAGGCAGTTTTAGTTAATTGTTTATTAAACTTTTAATTAATTTTATTACAAAATTTAAATAATTATTTTAAAAATCTTTTGAAATAATTTTATATTTTAAAAAACAGATGAAATGGTTTCAAGAAATCTTTTTTTTAAATCACTTGACAGTACGTAAGTAATAAAAAAATGCATATGTTTTAACGTAGATTTATTTATGAAGCTGTGTCCCAATTTATTAAAGCCTCTCTGATAGTAAAATAATAATAAAAAAAGATTAACTAGAATACGTCAGTAAAGGCAGGTTTCTGATTCTTATAGATAACAAGTATATAAATAAAATTCACTTTAGAAAAGAATTTAGATTTTCAGAAATGTAAAGGAATTCCATGATTCTTGCCCAGTTGGTTACTTAAGGAAGCGTGACTTAAATGACTTGACTCGCTCTAAGATCGCGTATCATTCTTTGAGTGATGCAGAAGAAAAGTGTCCTTTGGCTTGAAAAATTTGCATCTTTTTTTTTTTTTTTTTTTGCTTCATGAATGTTACTGCACAGAAATTGAAAACAGCATTGGCAAGCATATTAAGACTGAAACTGACTGAAGACGTTCAACTTATGTCACATTCACGTGATTAATGGGAACTCGTAAGAGTTTTCCATATTTCTGAAACGTTTTGAAATACTTCCATGAAACCGTTTCAACAAAATGTTTAAAGTTTAGACGGGAAAAGGCACATACGTTAGAGGTGAAGATTACTTTTCAGCTTCAATTTTATTAAAAATTTCAGTTTTCGGAAAGTTTCGATATGAAATCTGTGCGATATATTCCATGCTCTTTTAGGAAACTTTAAAGGTTAAACACCTAATGTCTGAAAAGTAGCTATCTTGAAGTTTCATTATGCCATTCCTGTTTGCGTGGGTTTTAAATAGATTGAAAGAATATGTTTTACAAAATGAAAGCATTATCAGTTCTTTATTGCCATGGTTTAATTTAATTCTGTGCGATATAATTTGTTGTAATCAAAGCAATCTTTCTTAATGAAAATTTTACTACTCTGAAACTTCTATTCGTGAATAAATAAAATAAGATACTTTATTTTTTCAGTAAAAAAGCAATAATTCAAAAAGTCTTTAAAATTTTAATATTACAATTCCTATTAAAAATTCATTGAATGTAAGGAATCAAATCAGTTAAAAGATCTATAAATTTAATTTATTTCATAAATAAATAATAAAAGGTTTATAAAATTTATATACATAAATATGGTTGTTTTGATACACAAGAATTAAATAATCTTTTTAAAACTAGTTCATTCTTTCAGTATACTAAGTAAAACACAATTCAGTAAAAAAATTATGATATAGATTGATGTATATTTATATAAAATTGATTTAAATGCTAAAAAAATGGCATTTTTTAAAATTTGTAAATATATCTTACTTTATATAAATTTAAAATTACTTTTGTTTCGTTTTTGTAGTGCGTTTAGAAATAAAAAATTAATATACCTGGAATTTATAACAACTATATTGAAATTCATGATAATGATTTATAATACGCGAAAGTACTCACTGATACTTTATATTATACAATCAATTATTCTTGAAACTGAAAAGTTTGTTTTTCTTTTTAATCAATCATCATTATTTTTACCAAGCATAAGAGCATATATATCTGTCGATTTCAGAATCAATATAGTTAATTTTGTGTTTATTTGAGATATTGGAGAAATTCTATTCATATAAAATAAATAATTTTCTTTTATAAATTATTCAACGATGGAGAGAAAAAATCAAGCAATTTCATTTAAGTAACTTCCAAAATACTTTTTTTAATGTATCCAACCGTAATCTTTGCTGTTCTTTGAGAATGCATCATTACATCTGGGACTTGGAAAAAAAACTATACCGAGTCGTTCCGTTCTTTGGAAATTCTTTACTTATCCCTGAAGGCACTTCTGTTCATTTTATTTCAATCATATATCCACGATTCGCTGCAGGTATCTGAACTAAAACTTCCCAGAGAGAGAAACGTAAAAACACGGGAAACCCCTTGCGATTCGCAGAGACTTAAGAGAGACGCCGAAAATAAATTTATAAGTAATGTTCTCTATACTTTCTTACGTGATATCCAACTTCTTCCTGATGGAAAAAGTTACCTGAACTTGCACATTTCTTAAATAACTGTAAAAGCATACGAGACCCGAGTTTGATTGATGATCAGGAGAACATGTATAACTTTTTCCTTTGGTCTACAGATGCTTTTTATCTGTTATGTCCTTCACTCTCCTAAGCCACCTTGGATTTTGGCTTTCTTATAGATATATCCCCACCTATCTGTCTGTGCGAAAGAAAAGTGATGGATTACGTTTGAAATTAAACTTGGAGGAAGAACTCTTCCCCAAAGAAGAAATGAGTATGGAAGCAACCCAAGAGTGGATTGATATTTTTTTCTCTTTCTTTTCTTTTGACTATGCCAAAGTGTGTGGTTTCAAAAAATTGGGAGGTTTCTGGGTGGAAATCTAATCCTTCTAGGTGGGGCGTGATCTGAATGGAAAAAGAGAGATTTGCCTTCAGATTTCCCGAGAGGGAACTGTGTTTTGGATCTTAAAATGCACTGCCCTTTAAAGTTTTTTGTAGAACTATTTTTTTCTCTCGGAAAATTTCAGTATGAGTGCAGTATTACACGTGAGTGACTTACTTAATCTTTTAATCGATGCAATTACTTGTTTTTCTTTCCACTGTTGAAATGTGGTTTTGTAAATACTGTACCAAAGTTTCTGCTGAATATTTGTAGTTATATTTCACTCTGTGGTTGTTGTTACTTATGGCTCACAAGCCCAGCTGATGAAAGCGCGAGCAGATTTAAGCCTAATGAGCGTCTCTTGTTTTCGAAGTAGCGCCAACTAGGGCCAAGAGTACGATTTAGCTACACACTCACCACATTCGCTTGCACAGCCTCTTTTTACAGGAGGGCGCAGTCACACATCTCCCAGATAGAACACAGAAGAACAACCATGCCCAAACCCGGGACTCCCAGAACACGAGGAAGACGTACTACCTCTGAGCCAGAGAGCCGGCATATTTCCCTCTTTCTTAACAATAGAATAGTTGTTACTTCAAAATATTACTGACCACCCCTCTGCCTACATTCATGCCACAATCAAAAGCATCACTGCCTCACATTTTATACGAATGATGATGAGGAGGATGATTACTTCAATATGCGATTCCCTTACTTTATTTCCATATCGCATTATGATTGCTAATGATTGTACCTGTTATTTCTGATTACGATGATATGTTATTTATGGTGATATTATGATTGTATATTTGTTTTTAATGGTGATAGGAACTCTGGTTTTTTTCTACGATTTAAAAGTAAAGGTAGAGCTTTTTATTTCTTTCAGAATAATTATTAAACTTAGATAATCGGGTGAAAGCTTATGGAATCAATAAAAATAATTTAAAAGCTCTCAAAATGCTAGATGAAGAATTCTTTCATTCAGAATGGGGCAATCAAATATTCATCTCGATTTTATCAAAAATACTAATACGCTTAAAGTTTTTTGTAGAACTATTTTTTGTTGTTGTTGAAAAATTTCAGTATGAGTGCGTTGTTACGCGTGGGTGACTTCTTTGCTCAATCTTTTTAATGTTAAAGTGAGGTTTTGTAAATATCGTATCAAAGTTTCAGCTGAATGTGTGTAATTATATTTACCCTGTTTCTTAAGAATAGAATAATTGCTACTTCAAATTATTATCGATCCTTTTGCATACATTCATTAGAAGCCTCAATCAAAAGTATAACTGCCTTACATTTTATACGAATGATAAGGATGATGATTTTAAAATATGCGATTCTCTCACTTTATTTCCATATTGCATTATGATTGCTAATGATCGTACCTGTTATTTATAATATGATGATATGTTATTTATGGTGATATTATGATTGTACCCATTATTAATGATGATGGGAAATCTAAATCTTCCCCTACGATTTAAAAGTAAAGCTATAACTCTTTTATTTCTATCAGAATAATTATTTAACTTAGGTAATCAAATGGAAGTTAATGGAATGAATAAAAATAATCTGAAAGCTCTCAAAATTTAGATGGACAATACTTTCATTCAGAATGCGCAAATCAAATATTCAAGTTCTTATTTTATCAAAGATATTAATAAACGATTGAAGCAAATAATTTTATATTTGAAACTGAATAGGTGTTCCTTCCTTCCTTATAGGTCAATAAATATAAAACTATATGTCACTAGAAATTAGTTTTAAGTATTGTTCACCGATCCAAATTGTTTGTTGCCTATAATTTTGGTTTTTAAATTTCATTTTCTTTTTTTAAATTTTTATGAAAAATAATTTTTTGAAAGAAAACAAAGATTTTAGAAGACAAGTAGCGAGAATTGATTTTCCTTTTTAAAATATTTTGTCATACATTTATTTAGAAATATATTTGTTTAAAAAATTAAATATTTTCTTTTTATTTGAATTTTTAATCGTTTACATCCTGTGAGTTTTATTCAATTGCAAAGATTAATTTTTATTTGTTTTGAATTAATTTAATAATTATTCTTTTTTTCTGAGTTATTTATTTATTTATTTCGAATGAAAATTTGTTTATAGCAAATACTTGTTTTATTCATCGAAAATACACACCAAATTCTATGTTTAATTAAGTTTTAAAAACCATCTCTTAGAGTTTTTTTTAATTCAAATAATAGTACAAGTACGTATTTAAAAAGCATAAGATTGTATTTGGAAGCAGAATTATTTCCTAGCATTTAATTTTTAAAGTATTGAAAAGATATGATTTCAGAAATTGAAATGTTTTCTGAATGGACATTAAATTCTTTTATCCTTAGGTTTCCCTCCCATCTGAAAACTATGTTTTCAGCTGGAATTATTTAAAGAACCAATTCTACTACTAAGTTGAGATTTTGTAAAAAAATAATGTGAGGCTCCTGTTACATTTAAGATGATATTTAATATTTAGTGACTATACAATTTCAACATTTAAAAAGGCTCAATTTCATAAATATTTCTTTTCGAGTAAATCAAAATAAATTATTTTTCTTCTCATTTATGTTTATAAAAATCGTGATCAAAATTATTTCTTGAACCTACTGCTCATCTAAACCATATAATACGTTTCTTTACTGGAAATCGAAAAGTTTATAGAGTTATTACTGTAGTAATGCATATGAAGCTACGCATTTTGGACTCAATAGTGACTGTTTATTTGCCATATATATGTTCACAATTTAATTTGTCAATTCCCCCCCTTTTCAGTTGGTAATCTAATTCTCCTATAAGTTCAACCCAAAATCACCATTTGTTTCAGTATTCTTGTCCCCTCTATCCAGTTATAGCTTCAGAAAAAATTGAACAGATTCGTGTAAGGTTTGACTCCAATGGCATTCTCTCTGGGAATCATTGAATGCTGTACCGTCTTTTTTTTTATATTCTTCCTTTAACAAATTTTTCCTTCTCTCTCTTTCTCTCTCTCTCATCTCTGCTCATCCAACTGGTTAGATAACTTAGCGTTACAGGTACCCGGGGGGCACAGGATGGCGTTATGTTATGTAGTAATGCGTAATTGCACTATAGATAACAAAGTACATTATATTGATGTGATTTTCTTTTTCTTTGCAGCAGGAATATTGTACCAATTGTGATGGGAGCTCGCACTGAAGACTACGCTAGAGCAGCACCTCCCCATTCTTATATCCACGTTGATGACTTCGCTTCGCCAAAGGAACTGGCAGAATACCTCTCCATTCTGGACAAGAATGATACCCTCTACAACGAGTACTTCCGCTGGAAAGGTACCGGGGAATTCATCAACACTTACTTCTGGTGTCGGATGTGCGCCATGTTGCACGCACCCCCTTACCATAAGTCCTATCCCGACATGCACAAGTGGTGGTCCGGGGCAGGAACTTGCAGTGCCGGAAATTGGCGGAATCATGCAACGAAACCGCCACAGCAGCTAACTGCCAATTCTGTTGACATCAAGGACGATAACGGGTAATTGTTAATATCAAATCAATTGGTGGTTAGTCACAAACTTTGGATAAACAATGTTAAATTGCTGAAGCTACCATGACTTATACAGCAAGTCAGGCATTATCACCAGCAAGCCAAATGTTTGGCTAGCGTAAACACTTTTGTATTTATCTGTGACGACGATACATTTGTGTATGATATAATGAGTTGATGCATGCATTAACTTTGTACTGGTAAGACGATTTGCCCTGCACTAGTTGTTCCGTTGAAGTTTTTATTCTAAGCCACAGTTCGTAAATATATAAATTTATTTGTTTGTGTCTTCTGTTTCCATTACGATGCATTCCAGTATTTTGCTTTGCATTTTCATAACTGCGTGTTCAGTTTAGTTGGTCTTTCAGAAGCATGTTAATCATATTTATAAATGTTTTCACCATCATGCTATAAGGAATACTATTATATGGATTTGTTTACTAAATGTGATTTTATTATTTAATGATCTGACAGCGTATCAGATCATACCTTAAAAGGACTTTATATACTTGGCTTCTATTGTGAAGTTGAAAGACATTTGAAATGATAAATATTCTGCTTAAAAAATATCATGTGCAGTTTTCTAATATTTTATTATTTTTTTCCATCTGCTGATTGAAAATAGTAACAATTGTTGATTGATATATAATATCAATGTGCAATTCATTTTTATTATACGGGTATTAATATGTTCTGTCTTTAAGAATTTTATTTCTAACCAAATCTTCCAAATTTTGTGCTGTATTTTTTCATTGCATTCAATTTTAATTCCAATAACACTGGTGTACAAACCTCTGAAAGTAGTACACTGAATTAATATTAACAATGGTCGATTTTCTATTCGATATTTTTCAAAACAAATAATACACTTATTTAATGGACGTGGTTTTGGAATACGAATATTTTAAAAGCTATTATTGCATTCTTACCATTTTTTAAAGAAAAACCAATGAGTATTTTTTCATAATATGTTATTTAAATATTTGAATGAAATGTTACCTAATATATATGAATATTACTTTCTGAATGAAATTAAAGTCCAGGAACTGGATGCTGTTGTCTTCAAGTCAATTATTATTGGAAAACGATGGAAAATAGTACTAAAGCTTTTTCTAGTAGAACATTATTTAAACACTTTATAACACATCTTCTTAATATTATGTATAAATTGCAATTTCTTATTTCATGTAGCACTTAATGTATTAAGTATAAAAATTGATAAATGTGATACGAAAGATTTTTTGAGAATGAATGATTTTGTGTAGCGAAATATTTTCTCAAATGCATGCTGAGTATCTATTTCTGTAGTTATTGTTTATTCCTTTTGTTCAAACTAACTGATCAGAAGCGCACAGGTCAAAATGTGATGATATGTGAAGTGTTTGCTCTTGACTGTTTATTGTTGCAAGTGTTAAAAATCATTGACTTGATTTATTTCATTGTATAAATGCGTAATAAATTAAAATCTAGTGAAAATCACAATTCTGATTTGGATGATTACTTTATTGAAACTTTTTGTCAATTTTACTTACATGGGTATAAATAAAAAAAATGTAATTGTAGAAAAAGATTGATAGGATGTAAGAAAGACTACAAACTCTGATGAAAGAATGTCTTAAAAAATCAATTTTGATCTTTAAAACATCAGCATCTAATAAAAATAAAAAACGCAATCTTAGAAAAATTGCAAATAAGTTTGTTGTTCAATGTTCATAAAGGCAAATTATATAAGCCATTAAATTATATTTATTCAATTCTTGCAAGATATTCTCAGGATCATTGTTAAACCTGGAAATTTCCTCAGATTCGTTGTTAAACTTTGGTTGAAAATTATTGCTAAAAGGTCCAGCAAAAAGTTTTTTTTTTAATTTTATCTTTCAAATATCTTATGCATTTATTCTTTTTTTATTTTAATGCAGAACTAAAAGTATTTTCCTTATCGCTCCCTGTAATTTGCAAAATCTCTACCACCAGGAAATAAATTGTTAAAAAAATAATGAAAGCATATATTTGAGCGTTAATTATGAGTTCAAATTCATTTGTTTTTGCAACTCTATGTAGTTAGAAATTTTTTTATTGAATGGATAAGGTACATTGCTTAAAATTGCAACTTTTCAATCACCGAAATCGTTTTCTAGATCGTTCATTGTCTTTTTAACATGATTAAAATCTGAAACATTCTGCGGAACAAAATATTAATTGTAAAGACTAATTTTTAATAGTTGTAAAAAAACTCGATGGATATATATAGTCAATAAAGCAGTCAAGAGCAAATTTCAACTTGAAGGTTGTGATTGTGTATATATTGCAAAACTTGATGCATAAATTGTGATGTGTTTGTATATTGCACGTTTCCCACGTCTGCTCATGATGATGATGTATATTTGTGATGTGTTTGTGTGCTTTCCACATTTGGGCACCAAGGTAATGTGTTCGTATTAATGTGAGTAACAAAGAAAATGAGTAAATAACTTGAATTTTTTACTTATAATTTCCATTGACTTGTAATGATAATCTCTGTTACTTTATATAAACTTAATAGTAGATTGTTTCTCTGTTTTCACAATATATGTTTTAAGGTTTCTTTAATTAATTTATTTTTTAATTTTTATTTAACGAGACGAAAAATTGATGATTATAGTTTGCTGTTACATCCTAAGTAGCATAGCCAGTTGCCCAATATTATGAGGCATTATATTATTCAATATTCAACTATATTATCTTATATTGCGAGTATTGTTATATTGTTTCATTTCATACATTATTGTAAAATGTATGTGTGCTACTAGGAATTCATTTTTTAAGAAAAATTATGTTATAGGTTTATTAATTTTATCCAGTAGAAAATTACTATCTTAATAATTTTTTGAAACAGTTGTAAATTATTGAGATATTAATTTTCTTAAGAAAATATAAATTGTAATTTCAAAATATAAATACTTATAAACAAATTATTAAACATAAAAACTAACTATTCATACAGGAGCACCGATTTATATTACTGTTTGCACTGATAAAAAAAATTCTACTTAATTATATAACAATTATATCGCATGTATACCACTTACTTCGTACATTACGATCAGAAATTATGCGTTCAAAACCAAGCGATTTTAATAAAATTTGATGAAACTAGAATTCAACAAGCAAGTTCAATTCGTCAATGTCTACATTCGAAAATGCTTCACGGGCTCTGAATTTTTCCTTTTTTTAAAAATTCTGTTTTGATTTTCCGAGAGGTATAGACATAATGTAATCGTTTTCTTGAATAAGAGGAAAAAATTTTCATACTCATCTTCATCTGTTTTGTAATTGTTACATCCTATTTAAATTACCATCATAATTTATCCGATAATTGTTGATCTTGTCGTGAAACAAAATGAGATGCGCTGGATTTTCATGATTAGAAATTGTATCAGACATATATGGAATACTATTGACTATACAATAATATATATAGTCAATATAAGGATTGGAAATGCGCTCGAGTTTCATGATTAGAAATTGTATCAGGCATATATGGAATACTATTGACTATATAATAATGTTTATAGTCAATATAAGAATTGGAAATTTCGCTTGAGTTTCATGATTAGATATTGTATCAGGCATATGTGGAATACTATTGACTTTATAATAATGTGTATAGTCAATATGAGAATTAGAAATTTCGCTGGAGTTTCATGATTAGAAATTGTATCAGGCATATGTGGAATACTATTGACTATACGATAAATAAAATTACTGCTGTTATAACAAAACTTTGCTTTAAATAATTGCTGCATTCTTATTTGATCTTTAAAAGATAATATATTTGATTTTTTAATGCAGGCATCACTTTATAAGTGGTCTTTTGTTTATATGGCACACTCCAATTTGTAATGCAATTCTTTCTAAACCTTTTATAAAATGCTCATATTGCCTTAAGTATCATATTTCAGTCAATGGACCTATTTCTCTTAAGGATATGTACGCTCATTTTTTTTAAAAAAATATTTTTAAAAACTCACACGATGTGCAGTTTGGGCATTATAGTGGACAAAGCAAGCAACAGTTTTCTTTTTTTAAAATCTCTATCAACTAATCCATCAGTTATCTAACTATAACCAACATGCCTTACCGATCACTGATTATAAACTTCAGAAAAAATTGCTGTCGTATATACCGTTCTAAAAATAAGCGTAGATTGAGCATCCATGTGCACGCATAAAAAAAACATAAGGTGCATTTTTTTAACTAAAATATATCAATTATCTGCTACACATTAAAGCTTTCAAATCGAGGCATTCATTTAGATTCAATCTGTATTCTGACCAAGAGGTGAATATCTTGCTCTCCTTTTCTTTTATTCTGAGTTTCATTGCTTCGATAGGTATCATTAAAGTTTATATATATATGTTATTATTTGATTATTATTCTAATATAATTATGATAATATTCATAATTATTATCAATATATTATCATGAGATGAATATCATTACTTTATCATTCTCCATGAAAAATAACTTTTCTTAGGAAGCACTGATTTCCAAAATTTTGCAAGTTAATTAATATTCATATCCTGAAATATTATTTTTCTAATATTGTATCTGAAACACGTCAATATCCTCTTTTGATTTTGACTATTAGCAGTTATAAGGTATTAAGTTAGGAAGTTAGAAGCAAAAGAAATCAAAACTCTCTATGAATTTGCTTTGCAGTTTATTAAAGAATTTAAATTCTAATTTGGTTGTAAAATGGTTTGTTTTGTTTTTAAATATTATGGACAGTAATTTTAGTTTTCTCGCTTGTACTGTGAATATCAAGACACTTTAAATCAAATTTTATTATAATCACTTATTTTGAATTGATCATTTTTTATGGTCATCCGAGAAAATTTCAAAAACTGTCAAAATATCTTATACATATCTATATTAAATTTTCCTGAAATATTAACTACATTCAGCTTTGCAAAACTAGTAGGTATCGCATTTTTTTCTTTATTTGAAACAAATATTTCAGTACATGATATCTTAATGTTTTTAAGATACTTAAAATCTACCACCCGAAAAAATGAAAATGCTCATAATGATAATTCATAAAATTTCTCTTTAAAATATCCAAATGTTTTTATAACCAATGCCATTTAGTTGAAAAAAATATATGCCCATTATCCAATGCCCTTTATCCAAGAAAGTAATAAAATTTTTAAAACTATCAATAAAATAATTTCAGAACTTTTCCTTAAACTCCAAAATCCTGTTTTTTTTTAAATCATAGTTTTCTTTACCATCACTCTAAAATTGGGATTAAATTAAAAACAACAACATATTCTTTAGTCTAAACAAAAATTCATTAGATAAATTGCAAATTATCTGAATTAGAATTTTTTTTTTTTTTTTTTTTGTATTTTGAAAATCATAAAGTTGATGAAACTTATTTTTTTAAAAGATACTATGCTTTGATGATTTTTTTTTAAAAAAAATGCTATGCTTCGATAAAAAATGCTGTGCTCTGATGAAAATGCTATGCTTAGTTGAAAAATACTATGTTTTGATGATTTGATGAAAAATGCTATGCTTTGATGCTATGTTCTATGAAAAGAATTAAAAATTTTCGATATTCAGAAATTATTCGGCATTTTAAAATGTAATTCGAAAATAAATTGCGCCAAATATAATTTGATACAAGTTATTTTGGAATGTCTTTATTTTATTATTCATTTCCTTATTCTCAATTGCTAAAATATTTTGTAACCCCAAAGTAAAATGTTTGAATTTACATTTTAGAGGACCAATTTATTCAAGTTATTCGTGATCAATTGTTGTGTTTTTTTCTTTATTTATAATGTAATTCTAGTTATCTGAGCAATCCATATTGAACTGTTCTATTTATTACTTAGTTTCACTGGCAAATAAGAACTATTTATTGTTGTTTCCCATCGATGTACAGCTTGTGGAATATATATCGTGATTGTGTCAAGATAATGTACAGAATTAAAATGTGGTTTAAATTGTGTTTTTGTCTCTTTCCTGTCGTCTTAAATTTACTTATTCCTAAGTAAACATTTAATGCATGTCTCATCTGAAAATTTTCACATTTAATTACCAAAATGTAAGTATGTGTGAGGTAATATACGAGCTTACTGCATATAGATAGTTATCTCGCTCTAATTAATTTACTAATTAACATCAAAGATGTATGCTTTCAGGTAATCACCGTTTCGTTTAAAATTAACTTGAAAATAAGTGGCAAAATACATCAAATAAGTTTAATACATAAATACTATTTCTTCGAAAATAATCTGAGGTTAAATGGTAATTCAATTAATTTTTGGTTAATTACCTTATTCAATTTAAATATTGTTACGTTTTTAGAGTAGCGGGTTCGTATAGAATGGATTTCACTTGAGGATGTCACAAACAAGTTTATTTACAGTTATATACAAGTATTTGCAGGATGACTCGATAAAGTAAAACTTGAGATGAACACAATCCAACAGTCACTTACAGCGTAAATGCAAGCCTTACGTACAATAAAAACGGACTGCAAAACAGCTATCGTATAGCACAGTAAGCAGTAAATCACAGCGAGCTCAATAATACAACGTTAACAGCAAACGGAAACGCAGCTCACTAATAACAAGCAAGAAAAGTAATCCGCTAGTGCAGCGAGACTCTTCTCTTTCGAGAGGAAACTCTCAACTAATTGCTGGAGCTACAGCAACTCGTTCCTTATATAGCCGAGCAAGCGAGCGCATGGAAACAGGCGGAGCTTCGTGAAAAATCCAGTGGCTACCAGACTATGCTTTTCGCCAAATCAACTCGGCTAGAGTCAAGATTTTCACCTCCGGTGCCAACGCCTTTTCTTTCGAGGAGTTTCTGCGGCGTTCGCCCACTTGTAACACTCGTCATTTGAGCATGGTTCAAAATTATGAGGTGTGTCCTAAAATAGCTCTAGTGTTAATTTACAACAGGATGTTAATATAACTAAACTTACACTGAGACTTGTACAAGGTGTAGCTTAGCACAAACACATATTCCGATGCAACCGAATACATTCATAAAAATCTGAATATCTGGAATAGTGAAAATTATGTCCGAGTTATAAAGACCATTATCTGTAATAGTCCAGTCCCTTCCATTAGAGGTACAGTAGAGAGTTGTCGACCCTCTAATGGAAGGCATAGAAGTAGTCAACCCTCTAATGTGCCTCTAGCATCGGTAAAGTTAATCTACCCCACAAAATTTCAGTATCCATCGGTGAAGGAGAATCTAAATACAGTACAAGTTTCTCATCCCCGCATTTCACGTGACCTGCAGATGGAAAGATGTTTAAAATTAGCAATGTGGTGCTGTATTAATCCCTTAACCGGTTTGCCCGCACGCCGTACGTGCATCGATTTATCGAATTTTGATAGTTGTAAACAAAAAATAAATCATTCATAACAATTATAATTAAATAGTGAAATGACTTCGAATACGTAGATTAACCAAGTATTCCATGGAGTTCCATTTGAATCAAAATTGGAAAATATTCCCAAAATAGAAGGTGTCATCGTATTAGATAGTAAGGAAAATAAGCCAGTTAAGGGGTTAAATTTGGAAAAGAGTCGCCACTGTTTGGAGGTATTTTTTGCTTTGTTTTTGTGCTAGCGATTAAATTTATTCAATAATATTTGCATCATTTCATTTCACAATGAACGGCCAAAATTTGATTAGTTCCATCATTCATCTCTCATAAGAGTAGCAAGGTTTTTCGCTGAATAAATAATTGTTGGATATACAAATTTTAACCCTCCTGGAGATCAAAATTGTTCCGCTGTTTCGAATTTCTATAAAAGAGGCTTAAATTTAAGTAAGTCTAAAAATATGAACAGAGATTGGTGTTGGACATAAAAGCAAAGCTCCTCCAACTACTTCTGACAGTTGTTGAAATGCAAATATAGTCTACTTTCCTCATAGAGAATATCTTACGATTTGTCAATTCTGAATGCTTTTCGTCTTATTTCATATTACGTAGTTAGTTATTATATCGAATCGAATAAGCTGTTTTGCTAAGCAGAAACGGTTGATCCGTAGAGAACATCAATCCCTTGGCGCACTTTTCAAAATCGCCAATTCCCCGCTCTCTTGCGTCTTATCTCTCGGAGGAAGATATCCTCCAACGACAATATCGGGTTGCCATATTTGGCTCTAAATATCCTTGGCGAAATAGGGGTAATGCTCTATCCTATCGCAACCAGCAGGAAGCAGTCGCCTTCAAGTTTCTCACTCAAAAAATTCATAAATATCAGGAAAAAAGATGCTGGAATCTGGGATGATCTAATAAAAAAAGTATTCTGTAATATTAACAATATAGTTTTGCTTTCTTAACAGAGAAAATTGTTCAACAATATTATGATATTTACAAACACTGTATGTTAACAAAGTTTGAACAATATTGGTGATATAGTACAAAAATTGACCTTAATAAATCACAATAGTAACTCAAATTATTCATTCTGAATTTCAGTTACCATTGTTGTAGATGACAAGTATCTCATCACTTATTGTAATCTGTTTTAATAAGAAATCATTTACGTCATGTTGGACAAAAAATTAGACATGGAAATATAATCTATTGGAATTTCGCTCTTAATTCACTTGATATGGAAACGTTGTCGATCATCAAAGTCGCATTAAATTCTCATAAATTTATAACTAAATCGTTTATTAATTCCTTTTTTGTTATCTTATAAGTGGCAATACTCAGATCATCAACTCATTGATTTAATTTGTGGACAAATAACTTTAGCATTATCGCTCGCAAACCTGAACTTCGCATTATTTGAATTTCATAATCCATCAGCATAAATTATTAATAAATGAAGGCAACTTATGGATAACCCAAGAATAAAGCTTATCATCTAGATAAGTAAAATACTGTAGACGGATGATGAAGAAGCTGAATCGGCTCCTACGAGGCTCTGTTCAAGCTGTGAGTAATACACATTTGGTTGCCTTTGTTATAACTTTCAGGTGTTATAAAAAAATAGTTGTCTAAGTGCCAGCGTCTTCCCCGTGATCTGGGCGTCCAGGTTCGCGTCATGGTTCTGGCAAAGCTGTTCTTCTGTGTTCTATATGTAAGATGCGTGATTTTGCCCCCATCTTCTGTAAAAGGGGATTGTGCAAGTGAATGGGATGAGTGAGTAGCGAAAGGCGTACTCTTGGCCTAGTTGGCGCTACTTCAAAAACAAGAGACGCTGATTAGGCTTAAAATCGCCGACTATTTCAGTGTACCTGTCCATGGCAAGAGCCATAAGAAACAACAGTTGTCTGTAAATGACAATCGTCTTTCAAATACTATGGGCCTTCAATATAGGACTTGGCTTTGGTTTCAATATATTTCCCAGTATGTCCAGATGCTGTAAGATGTAGTTGCTGAAACAAAATTAATTATATGATTGAAAGTAAGGGTTTTCTTGTACAAAGTGCACGGTAAAGAAACAATATTGGTCAATTATATAATTAATAATTTGCAAAAAGAGAAATGATCAGTCAAACTTAATACTAAGTGAAAAAATGTATTTATATGGGAGTCTTTATTAATGCTTGATAGAAATATCTGCCACCGTTATATGTTTTATTGTTATCACTGTCTTCTAAAGGTTTTTTTTTTACTATGATGATATCTAAAAGTGATATATCGATTAATATGTTTTTACTTTGTTTTTATTTCTGTAAAATCCATTTATTTACTTTGGCATTATGGCCTTCGGTTTTGTGGTTTCACAATAGCTAATTTGGAACTTATCTCACAATTCTGAATTGCAATTAGATGACGAGAACGACTCTTGGTAGTCTATTATTTCTATTTCCATACTTCGCATTTTGAAGATTCGATAACAGGTTGAATGTTCCCCAGATTAACATGTATTGCAAATTAATCGAACCGAATTCCTTAAATGATTCCCTTCCCAATTTTTGCTTCATTTCAAATGTCATTAGCCTTGGAAACTGGACATTTCACTCAACAAAATTTCTAACGACCATCAAGTGAATAAGTTATTTATTACGAATAATTTGTGACAGTTAGTTCGTTCATCCAGAATATTGCCATGTTTGATTTCTTATGCGCAACTGCATAGCCATGGTTCCTTTCCTATCTTGATTGATCAGCTTGTTCATTGAGGGTGCTGGTCGTGTTCGGTTTTTTATGCATATCTAGATAAGCGTCATTCCTTTCATGATTGATCAGCTTGTTCATCGAAGATACTGTCTATGATTGGTTTCTTATGCATGACTTTATAGTCTTAGTTCCTTCCATATCTTGGTAAAAGGCCTTAATAGTGTTAGATATTAGACACCTTTTTTACTTATTGTTTAAATTAAGTTGCTTATTAAAATCAAATCCTCTGATCCGAATCATTAAAATCACATTATCCGAGTGATATAAGCTGAACATTATTTTTAAAAGTACTAATATTCAATTTTTTTTTCTGAAGTGATAATAGACAAAAAAAAATTTCCTCAGCTCTTATGTATGAAAGTAAATAAAGTTAAATATTTAATGAAAGAATGAAAATTGATAATTTCATTAATGCATTAAAATGTAATGTATTAAATGTCTACGTAAAATCAAGCTAAAAATATTTCTCTAAGCAATATTTTTTCGTATTCTCCAAAATTAATGTACTTGTCTATTATTAACCACTTGCAAATGACGAACAACCATTAAAAGGGCATGATATATGCTCATTTTTTTGGTACTAACGTATTATACCGTCCAACCTTATCGCCAAATTTGAAATAATAGCCAATGAGTTGCTAAACGCCAATTATGGCAATCCGGCAATGGTGTAATCCGTTGACCTTCATCGCCAAATTTAAATCCGTTGCCAATGAGTTACTAAATCGTTGGCGAAGACGGTATAGTACGTAAGTACCCGTTTGTTGTCAGGATTAATCGCCGGGATGCGACTAATGCACAATTATTAAAACACGGAATGTTTCTTTTGGAAGTCTTTTTTTTTACCAATTGAAATCAAAATTTGATGCAGAACTATGTTTGTTGTCGAAAAATCGCGTAACAAATTTCATATATTTAGGTAATTATATTTTGGGGGCATCGAGTTCACATGCTTGGGAAATTATTAACAGACGTACGATGAATCCTTTGATGGAATTGGTTCCAAATTTATAAAATATTCATTCCTAAATCTGTGAAAGAGATTTCATTCATCTAGCTCCTTTCATTTTGTAGCCATCGTGTTAAATTATATTTAGATAACAGGATCGATGGGCTCCCTCTAACTGAATTTCCTTCAAAATTTGACAGAAATATACAAATAATATTTTGATTCCGATTACTATAATTACAATATCCTTTTAGCTAACGAGAAAGAAAAAAAAATATGCCAAAATAAAAAAAAAGAAATTGGTGCTAGAACAAAATTGTTATCAATAAAAAAAGTAAGTTTCAATTATGTGGGAACTAATTTTTCACCATAATATTTTTGTGAATTGTCGTAGGAAAAAAAAAGAAAAGAAAAAAAAAACCTCGTTGAATTTGTAATTCATCAATGATTGAAAGTCAGTTCAAAATGATGTACATTACCATTCTCAAAAGTAAATTTCAGCTGGATATGTTAACTCTAAATCAAAAAATGTATTCTTTATTGAATCAACAGAAATACGTAAGTTTTGTTTTATTAATATTCAATATATACGCACCGAAATATTATTCGATAAAGATGCACTTAATAATTGCATCGTTATTGCCCTAGAATCTGAGTTTATTTTTATCAAATCAATTTATGCTTAATTATTTAACTCCTAAGCGGATAATATCCAATTGTTATTATTATAAGCGTTCATGTATTGTTGACTCTATTGAAATGCTAAGTATCATTTTCCCTTTTACTTAAATGGCTGCGACTTCAATTCAAATCGGAATTGAAATGCCCTCAAAAATATCATCGCCTGAGATCATATTTCAACCATGAATGAGTGTTGAAAACCGCGATGTTGACTATTGAAAAGACTGGAAAATGGTATTTGTTACGCTCATATTCGAGATAGTTAAGGACATCGTTTCTAATAGAAATAGTTAAATTAACATTTCAGGCTCTACTCATTTTATTTAACTAAAATTAATGGCTAAATTTTCGAACCCTTCTTTGACACAAATAATTGAGTTAAGATTGAATAGAATAAGTATTCAGTAGTATTGCAAAGATTGAAGGAAAAGCTTAAGTTGCAAATAAGGGGAATTTATACAAATGTTCCTTTATATAAAATATTGAGAAAAATTACCTATATGAAAATAAATAAATTTCTTCTATGTAGAGATATGTAGCTACGCCTAATGTTCAAGATAAAGACTAATTTCATTTTCTGATTAGGAAAGGTAAATAGCAAAAAACATCATTGTGGAGAAGCGATCAACAAGAGATTATAATATCTTGTACACTTACGAAATTCCAACAAGATTATAATATTTTATACATTTACAAGCTCAAAATAAGGGTATAATATCTTGTACACTCAAAAGTTTCTGACGATAAATTATTATGCAATGGCCAAGGAATTCTAATATTTATTATTAAAAACTTATTTTCATTAAATTTCAACAGCAATATTCATTTCTGTGTATGTAATTTTATTACTTGAACATAATTATAACTTCAACAAAATTTATTACTTGAACGTAACTATTACTTGAAAATAATTATTAATTGAACATAATTTATTACTTGAGCATAGTGTTACTTGAAAATTATTACTTGAGCATAGTGTTACTTAAAAATTATTACTTGAGCAAAATGTTAGTTGAAAATTATTACTTGAGCATAATGTTACTTGAAAATTATTACTTGAACATAAGTTATTACTTGAACATAATGTTTCTTGAGCATAAATATTACTTGAACATAAATTATTACTTGAACATAATGTTACTTGAGCATAAATATTACTTGAACATAATTTAATCAACAGTTTTAGGTAATCATTTTTACGTGCATTTTTTCTGGGCTGTCTTTATTGGCAAGGCGAAAATATCGACAATGTTTTCTTATCGTCGACTATTCTTTCAATTTTTTCTACTTCTACTGAATATGCTTTCTTGTTACTTCCATTGTTTATAAATTAAATTTATTTTCATTCTTTTTCTTAGTTTTAACTGAAAATACCAACAAACAATTTACTTTTGTAAAACAGTTTTATGGTAAAAAAAATGTTTATTCGGAATTTAATTTCTGGATATTTAATCATTACATGCCTGCTACTTTAATTCGATTTACGGTAGCATTTCCTTTATTTTGTTAGCTGTTCATTTATTTTAATTTGATAGAATTTAATTTTATTTCATTTGCATTACGCAACTGCATTAAATGGCTCATATATTTTCTTTATTTGAACTTCAAGCATCTCTTTATTCCTAAAATTGCGAAGTTACCTCAATCCAATTCTTTTTTCATCATTTTTCGTGTATTTATTGATAAAGTAAAAATTGGGTTATATTGGCTTTCAATCTTAAGTCAAAACCGCATTGACAGTTGCTATATTCATGAATTTGTCATTTCAATTTTTTCAAAGTTTTTTTTCTGATGAACTATATATTTATTATTTAAGGGAATAAAATGCTTGATTTCAAGTCTAATTATATTTTATAGAATTCATTTCGTAGATACAAAGCATTTATTCACATTTAAGTTGGGATTGCAGTTCATTAGTGATGAGTATTGGTGCTGATATTTTTCATTTTAATTTCAAAATGTTTTTTTCTCTTTGCGTTATAATTTGCTTCATTATATTTCCTTATATTTAGCTTTAGGTATTATTTAGCATATGTCAATTTTAAACAGTTTATATATATATAGTGTTACTAGGCGGCGAGCGCGGTGGGGACGTTTGACGAGGAGCATCACGGCAGCCGGGTTAGTTTGGCGAATGGAATAGTCTGGTAGCCGCAGGGTCGTACATGAAGGACGGGTTGCCGTAGTTTCGGAAGTTTCCTCTCGGAAGAGAAGTGTCTCGCTGGATTAACGGATTGCTTTTCTTGCTTGTTATTAGTGAGCTGTGTTTACGTTTGCTGTTAACGTTGTATTATGGAGCTCGCTGTGATTTACTGTTGCTGTGCTATGCAATATCTGTTTTGCAGTCAGTTTTTATTGTGCGTAAGGCTTACATTTACGCTGTAGGTGACTAATGACCGCTGGATTGTTTTTATCTGAAGTTTTACTTTATCGAGTCATCCTGTAAATATCTGTAAAAAGCTGTAAATAAATTTGTTTGTGCTGCCCTCAAGTAAGGTCCATTCAATCCGAACCCGCTACGCAAAAAACGTAACAATATGTTAGCATGCATGTGTGGGTTAACGCCATGACGAGATTAAGGTGCATCAGAATTAAATAAGTTTATATGTCATGCATTTTTACTGTTATCGAAATTGAACCTAAAAATATTTATGCATAGAATTTGACACACTGAGAAAAACCACATTTTTTTTAAAGTTGAGGATACTCTCTATTGTAATATTCAAACTTACCTTTGTAGCTGCCTACATTTTCCGAATGTCATTTTTCGGGGGGGAGGCACCCGCATAGTTTTAATATGTCAGTATTTGTAGGATGGTAAGCTATTTGTAAAGATCTTTAATTGACCATGTATCTCTGTATCTGTCAAAAATTATCTACTGGACAAACCTAGAGTTACCAGTTTTGCCTGGATCAACCAAATTTATTATAGTATTTATCGCTAATTAAAGATTTTCCATAAGTCTTAGTGTTCTTTCAATTACATAAAATTAACTGAAATATTATTATTTTTTCTAAATTTTCTAATGAAATTTCTTTCAAAAAATTGAGAAAGGATAGTATTACAAAAACCAATTTGTTGACCACTTTCTTATTCAAAATATTAGATTTTTTATTGATTTCAACTTTATTTCGTTACAATTCATTTTTAACTGTACTAATTTTTCATTATAATCTCAAAGCAATTTAGTAAAAATGTTTTTCCCCTATATTACAGCGTGCATCAAAATGACAACATTATAAAAAGTCAATGCGAGCATTTTAACAACTCCTATGGGACTAAGGAAAAACAAATATCAGATTTTGCTTTTTATTGCTAATTAATGTTTTAAAATGCAACGCCATTTTGCTTTTTATTACTAATTAAGGCTTTAAAATGCAACGTCATTTTGCTTTTTCGTTTTTTGAGGATTAGAGGAAAAGCGGCATATATTGCAGTAAACATAGCTTGCGGGAATCCATTTGCATTAATTACTATTTAAACTTAACCTAAGGGGATCAATAAAAAAGGCCATTAGGTGAGCAAAGACATTATTGACATTAAAAGGAAAGAGAGATAGGACTGTCTACTATATTACAAAACAATTATATGATTTTAGATTTAAAAAATTATCGTAAATTCGTTATATGCAGAATCGGAAACAATTCTCATCGTTATAATCAAACTTAAATCATTGCGATGTTCAAACTAAAAAATCAGACTTAAAAGAAAAAAAAATCACTGTAACAGTTTAAAACAAATATATTATCTCTAAAAGTCAACATCAGTTACAAACAAAATTTTAGAATCTATACTTTATTTATGTTTTTTTTTACTATTCACTACCTATATCCAGCTCTGTGCCTTTCGAATCCAAAGTAGTTATTTCTAAATTAATGTTTTATTTTAGAAATAGAAATGAAAAATGGGTTCTATCAGTCCCAAAGTGGGTTAGCTAAATTGGAACATGTCCTCGAAAGGAAAAAGGGATGTACCAGTATTAAATTTAATGGTCTGTGGTAACAAAAGTATAAATTTTCTTACGGTGTAGTAACTATGTATTAAAAAAATCTTTTTGGTAAATTGGAAGGGAAAGTTAGATTTTTTCTGATCTAAGTAAACATTTTGAATATTTCTTCAATTTTTGATCATAAATAAGGGGGCATTGCATACATTCAAGCTTTTATATGTTAATATTGATTGATGATTAAGTAAATTTTGGTTTTATATTTATCGTTACGAAAAAATTGAATTTTAAAGACGAAAAGAAAAGAAAGAAGAAATGTTTTTTAAATATGAAATGAAATCAAAATACGATTTCTACAACTCTTTTATTTTAGCAAAAGATTATAACTAAATTGTATACATTCAAAAGCAACTAATGCACTTGAGGCTTCTGAGATTTTTTTAAGTTGGATATTTTTACGTAATGTTGACAGTAAATATTTGAACTCCTTTATTTTTGGATTTTTGATTTATTATTTTTCTACAATTTATTAAGCTTAGGCCAATGACCATCGAAACATTTACACCAATTGGCATCCATAGCATGCTACTAGTTTAATTCGGATATTTTAATTCGAGATATTAAAGTATTTTATTGTTGATGAGTCTAGATGATCAATGAGTAGTGATCATAACATTGAAAAAATATTCATCATTATTAAATTGGATTCAAAATAAATATTTTGAATCCAATTTAATGATGATGAATATTTTTGATAAAGGTAAATAGCACAAATAGACATCATTATTAAATTGGATTCAAAATATTTATTTTGAATCCAATTTAATAATGATGAATATTTTTGCTTTGGAAGCTTTAAGTTCCCATTTTTTTAAAAAAAATTTAAGTTTATGGTTAAATATAAGAGAATTTTGCTTTTTTTTACTGAGGATGCCCTTTTATGGGATCTTTTGTAGGAGAGGAAATACTTTTTTTAAAATTCAGAACAATAATTTAATTTCTTTCACTTTGAGGGGCCGTGGTGGCTTGGTCTTAAGTTTTCAGCTTCTTATTCGGTTTCTTGTTCGAGACCCAATTTTACCGAAGAAGCCTCGTGTTAGGGGGTCAATTGCACGTTAAATATATCAGGAACAAACGTTTTCCAGCTGGTGCGGTGAGATTTGGAGAGGGGGTGCTAGCTCAGATGTCGTCCTCATCATCTGACCGAGGTACAAAATTACGAGATCCGTCCAAAAATAGCCCTAGTATTGCTTAACAGGACAGTAATATTACTAAAATAAACTAAACTTTCATTTTGATTTTGTCATTTATCTAAATGTTAGAACAAGAACGCCAGAGTCTAGATTCCTAAGTTACTCCAAATTATATGTTTTTACCATCAGAAAGAGAACCTTTAACTCTAAATAGGATTTTCGAATGATAAAAATATATTTATAAAAACTTCACTTATTCGTCTGATATACACATTTAAGTACCTCGTTATGAGAACATAATCTAAACTTCATTGAATGTCTATGCAATATTCAAAAAAATCTGTTTCATGAGCAGAATGAAATGCTTATGTAAAATGTTTTGCCATTAAAAAAAATTGTCCAACGATTGAACGGTTTTTCTCAGTGTCCAATTTTCGCTTACCAAAGATAACTTATTCTTTTCTATAGTTGAGAACTTAACGGTCGGTAGCCGTCAAGGTTGTATAGATTTTTACCTACTCAATGGAATAAGACATTAAAGCAGTTTTCCATCTAAAGAAAAATATTTAATAATTGAGTTGGTTATTTGATAAATCAAAAAAGTTGTTTCGATAGAAGTTTTTTCAGTTAAGTGATCGTTGATTCGATTTGCTCTTGATTAAAAAAAAATCTTTTTTGTTTTATGCCGATAATTATTTAAAGTACAAAAATTATTATTTGGTTTTTATTAATATGTAAAAAAATCAATAAAAATTTGGTTCCTTCATCATATATCCAGTATCCATCCAAACATACCATTATTCCGATCCACGAATAAGATCTTTTAAGAGCAAATTGTTTCCAAAAATGCTAAAATATTCGCACATTTTGTACAATAAATAGTTGTAGTTTACGTGTTATTTTATCTTTAGTGAACTATAAATTGGAACTTAAGAATACATCATCAATATATTGTTTATTTTTAACCACTTCACATACAATGACATCTCTGACACGCGCATCGAATTATTAAATTTTTAAATTTAAATCGGCGATTAAGTGAAAGTATTCAGCAATAAAAAATAAAAGGATCACCTAGAAACAATTCAATATGTAAAAGCTCGTTACATTATTATAGGAATGAAAGTAACAATAATTGTTCATGATAGGATGCGTAATCTAATTGGGAAGTTAAATAAATTCGTATGTCAAGTGGTTAAATATATACTTAGGCTTTTACTTATACTATCTCTTTCTTGTACTTAGAATTAGGATTGGTCTGAAAAAAAAATATTCAAATCAAATGCTAAGTTTTTATGCTAAGTTTTATTTACCAAATGCAGAGTTCGATAAAAAAAATTAGATTTTTATTTAAATTGGGGGAAAATGTAATGAGTCTTATTTTGAATAATATTGTGAATTAAAAATAAAAACTAGCTATATGGCCATCTCGAAAGACAATTTAATTTTGGTTACAATGGCACTTTTTTAGCAATGTGTAAAAGTGTGCATGGGATGCTTTGCATTGTTAGGGAGGTTATACTGTGTAACAGATTGCAGTGATAATTCACCACTTCGCATACAATGACGTGTCTGACACACGCATCGAATTAAATCAAATTAACAATGAATTACCAAAATAGGATGAGTTATCTAATTAGAAAGTTAAAATAAATTCGTATGTCAAGTGGTTAATTAAATTTCAGGAACATTTGGTTTCATTCAACTTTTGTAAAAAATGGGACACATTTTAGAAATAAATATATAATCTACTTATTTGAATTCCTATGATTTCCCAATTGATATTGATTTCCTAAAAATGAATTTTACAGTTTTCTGAATTTAACAAATTTTCTAAAGGTTCGTTTGGAATTTCAATTATTTTCTACATCCAATGAACGTCAGCGTTACTTTAATAAATCTTCAATTACATTTCGGGTTGGTAATCATTTCCCATACAATAATTATAGGTACGTAATAACTTTAGGAGAAGCCTGCGAAATCTATCGAATACCGGTGGCACAAAGCCAATGGTTTAATGGGAGCTGGAATGTCAGAGTGCCGTGCTAATTGCTCGAGAATTGAGAGGAAACAGCTGTTATGGACAGTTAAGAGTAATTGTGACAGAATAGCGATTCGTTATTAACATGCATTGGAGAAAATTACCCTGGCTTGTATTCAAACGTATTCGTGGGAAGTCAGTTCATGAAAATATTTCTTTCAGAGTAAGTACACTTTTCACCAGTTTCCCAGCACAGATAATGTCATTAGGGATTTGATACGAAGTTTTTGAAATAATTGCAAAATTCGGAATATCTAATCATAATTCTTTCAAATAAATTGTATTAAAATTAAGCAATAATTAAAAAGTGAAAATCATCAATTTATTGCGGAATTAGAATTTTGCGTGCTGCGGTTATATGTGATACTCATTCATAGGAGGTTATCTTTATATGTTACATAACACTACTCGTTTTAACCAATAATTGAAAGGTAAGCACTTCTTTGCGGTAGAAAAAAAATATGAAATTAAAATATACTTGTGCTTGTTTGTGGAAAAATTTTATTCAGTAAATTAAAAATTGTTTTTATTTATTCTTGTATTATTTGATCTTGTATTGAATTCAGATATCAATAGGATCGAAATCCACATTTTTCTATGTTAGTAGTTCCATTCCATCGTTGTGGTATATTGGGATTTTCTGCAGCGAAATTTATATGAGATACTTACGCTTCTGTCTTTGAAAATGCTGCCCAGTAAATTCAAAATTGTTTTGATTTATTCTTGTATTATTTGATCTTGTATTGGATTCAGATATAAATGGGACCGAAATCCACATTTTTTTATGGCGCTAGGTACATTCGTCGTTGTGATATTTTGGGATTTTCTGCAGCGAAATTTATACGAGATATTTGTGTTTGTGTGTTGAAAAATGTTACTCAATAAATTCAAAATTGTTTTTATCTATTCTTGTATTATTTGATCTTGTATTGAATTCGGATATAAATGGGATCTAAATTCACATTTTTATAGGGTGTTTATTCCATTCCTTCGTTGTGGTATATTGGGATTTTCTGCAGCGAAATTTATATATTCTTATGCTTGTGTGTCGGAAAAAGTTACTCAGGAAATTCAAAATTGTTTTTATTTATTCCTGTATTTTTAAAATCTTGTATAGGATTAAAATATAATTTTGACTAAAATCCACATTTTTTTCGTGTAACTAGTATGATAATCGATGCTTTTCCAGTTTTTGTTATTCAGAGTTAATGCTATGCATTATTCCAGGCAGGAACCGAAGCATTTAGTAAGGCGTATTAAATCTTTGTATTTTTTTGTCAATTTTTAATCCAAAATGAGTGTTACCAGATTAAAAGCAGGTAGATCGTTGTTTTTACATTATATATATTCGACTTTCAAGATTATTTATAATTATTTCAAATAATAACATAGGGTTTTTTAAAAATTTGCAATGTTTTTCTTTTTCTAGGACTAAAATTTAACTGGTACATTAACGTAACTATAGTCTTTCTAGAAAAAGGAAAATATTTTATTATTTTCTATTATATCTTGCAATAATAGTTTAAAAAATATTATGGGAACCACTTTTTAATTAACAGTGAAAATGTCGCTAACCACCGTGGCACCTTCTATTGATTCAAGAAATCTAATTCATATATATTTTTTCTTAGTGATTTACTACTAACCTTTTCGAATACAATGGCGTGCCTGACACGCGCATTGAATTCCTGAATTTTTAGTTTCAAATCTGCAATTTAGCCACAAATTTAATAACGCAAAAATGAATTTGAAACGCTTTAATATCACAAATGCTGCATATATTATTAAAAAATAAAAATAACAATAAATGACCAAAATAAGACGTGTCATCTAATTAGAAAGTTAAGTAAATTCGCATGTCAAGGGGTTAACATAAAAATGAAACCCCCCCCACCTTTATTTTAAAAAAAATTCAAAATATGCCATTATTTATATCTATGTATATAATTGCAAATAATATGTATAATAGTTACGAAAAATTTAAGATCATCATTGATTTCTATTTCAATATTCTTATTGATGAATAGCAACTATGATGCGGTTCATGAACAAATAACTGACAAACAAATAAGTATTTGGATTTCTTTTCTTCTAGCGATACAAGAACAAAGATGCACACATTTTTCTCTTCAATGATTTTACTATAAGATTTTCATACAGTTTTCTTTGTCACTTGTAGACTTAAGAAAGAGACTATTAGGCCAATTCAACAAATTGTCGTACAAATTAAGGATTTTTAACCCTTCCTGAATGTGGCAAATGCAATATCATCGGTTTTCCAGAGTGCGTGTTTGAAATTAATAAAACGGAAAAGGGAGGAACTGGATGAAGAAATATGATAGAATTTTAGAATGAACTTTACATGTGTTAACTCAAGATACAAAAAGAATAATAAATTAACTAAGATTTAAATAAATTAAGAAATTCCATCACATAAATTTGTTGTCGCTTATGGCTTTATATCCCCTCTAACAATTTTTGGTAAACAATTTAAGCCGAGGGAGAGTATCTTGTTTCTTCAGTAGCGTCACCTAGGACCAAGAGTACGACTTAGCTACTTTCATGCGTCACTTTCACTCGCATAACTACTTTTTACAAGGGGGAACATTCACATATCTCAAAGACAGAACACAAAAAGAGAACATTCATGCCCGATCCGGTACGCCCAGATCCGGAAGACGCGCTACCTCTATGCCAGGCCTCCGGCACATATATATTTGTACAAGAATCTAAAGTGGTACTTTGGTTAGTGTTTTGAAACTGCAAAAATCGTTACATTCATTCATTGTTATCTCAAAGACCCATTTTTACAAATTATAATTTAAGTTAACACTTTTAAAAATGTCTTCTGGAAGTCAGTCCCTCTTTCGGCGTATACTTCTCCTAACAGGAAGTCTAATTAATAATGAACTTTAAAGGAATTAAATCTATGGAATTAATCAAAGCAATCTGTCTCGACTGAAATATTAACCTTACCTTATCCCACCTTCTTGGTGCCTTTAATCTTAGACATTGATATCTCTCCTTTCATTTATTAACCATGAAAGGAAGATATATTTTCTCATAAATTTAATTAAGGGAAATATTTTCCTGTATGTAAACGTGTAGCTTATTTGAACAATTTCTGCGTGAAGACCGTTGTTAATAAGGTTTTCAACTGCGTTTGTTGGAATGTATACATTATTATTCTGTACCGAAAGTATCTTGAGGAAAGATTCTTCGCATTTCAATCTTTGCAAATTAAAATTTATAAAATGCATTTTTTATTTTAATATATTTACCAAGAAATTCAAAAATTTGGAATACTTATAATTGGAAATGTATTTATTAGAGAAAAGAGCTGGTAAATTTTTCTGAAATTTTTGAATATATTTTATATTTATTTTTAATTTTAATTCAGAAAATTTAATTTGAAAATTATTATTTATTTAGATTATTGTTGCGACAAAGTTCCATTTAAAGGGAAAGGAAATTCTCGATTTTTGTTGGTTTAGTTGACTGTTCTTCAAAGAATTTCAAAGACTAAATTGAAGAAAGGGACCAATATAAAATTTTGTATTGGTTATTCTCTGATTACTACACATTAACTAACTAACTAGAATTTACTAATGACTTACTAGAGAAAAAATAGCCTAATAATGCACATTGAATCTCAATAATACAGATATATTCAAAAACTTGAGAATACATGTCTAATAGACAATCTGAATATGGAAAACAGTCGTATGTCTATTAATAATAAAGTTTGCAATACCCAAATTTAGAAAAAAATAAATACGACTTAAACAATCGGAATTATTTTACTCACAATTTTATTGTAGATTATTGCAATCTAACACTTTCTCTTCCGTGATTCTTCCAATTTACTAAGCATTTCTACATAAAATGAGAAGGATAATGAACTGACAGAGGCAGCAAACCCTTAAATGTCAGCACAGTACATAAGTTTGAGTACAATACCAGAATCAGCATATTTACTTACAATTTTACTGTAGAATGTTGCAATCTAACACTTTATCTTCTGTGCTTCTTGCAATTTACTCTGCATTCCTTCATAAAATGAGAAGGATAATGAACTGACAGGGGTATCAAACCCTTAACTGTCATCATAGTACGTAAGTTTAAGTGCAATACAAGAACCAGCATATTTATGTTCTGTGCTTCGTAATACAATGGAGGGATATAATGATAGGTGGACAACTTTCAATCATTTTGAACCAGCAATTATCATAAATCTAGTTCTATGGCAAACCACATTTTATTCATCTAAATCTTTTCGGTTTTGAGTTATGACCTTCTTATACAATTAAATATATAGAGCAACTGATAGTCTACTCATTGACAGATTTGATTCTGAATTTCCTATAAATCCAAATTTCTTATGATAAATCCTTGTACAAATTTTTATTTATATAAATTTTTACGTTTCTGAGTTATCATGTTCATATACATGTAGGATATCCCACATAGCTATTTTATTTATCTCATCTGCCTTCATTTTGTTTTGTCAACACCCGGTGATAGATGAAATTCAAAGCGAGAGTTGTAAAAGGTTAAATCATTTCCCAAAGGACGGTACTTTTAATTAGTACAACATTCCAGAATAACGCCATCTATCGAGCTTTTGAAAAACTGTCCCAATTAATATTGAACCAGAGGCTACTCAACATCGGTTCGGTACGGACGTACCCACGCGCAAGCGATTCTCGCTCGCAAAGCTATGCGGCTACGCGGTAATACGTTTTCAGTCATAATGTTTCCCTATCTCTAACGTTCTCCTAGAGGAAATAATCTTACTTTCTAATAATTTAATATCTCCATGTTTTAATTCTATTGAATATTTTCCTGTAAATATTCTCCTTTAACTCTAAATAAATTCTTTTATTTTTTTAAGTCTCTTCATCCTTCGCTTGCATTATTTTAATCTTGGTTTAGAAACTAACCCATGGATATTAAAAAATCCCTCGACATCACGCCATTAACTCCCCGCTATCTGAAGAGTTTAAATTTTGGAAGATGGATTTGGACTCCCACATACATATGAGCAGAAAACATTACTAGGGATAATTTTTTTGGAAAATTTATAAGGAAATTATAAATTGAACTGCAATGATATGCATAGCATTCTATTATTAAGATTCAACACATTTTTTGAGTTACGAGCTCGCTGATAGATAGAACAACGGAGGTGTTCATAATCCTTCCCCCAAAAGGCTTCTTTGGGTACCTGGATGTCCACAGATAATGATTCGCCAAAATCTCAAGGTCAATCAAGGTCAAATCCATTTAGACAATTACAATACGCTCTGTTTGTATGTTACGTATTCGAAAAAAAAAAAACAAGAAAAAGTGGGATATCTGTTATTTATTCATAAAATAAAACGGTCGAAAAGATTTACGAAATGCGATAAAGGACAGAAATCCATTACAGTACCCTCATTTCCATTAAAATATACAACCGAAAACGAGAGAAACACACAAAAGAAATCTGATGCACCAGGTGATAATGGCTCCATTCTCCAAAATGGCTCCTCAGTAGGAGCAAAAAGCGATAAATCTAGACAGCAGTTCCCAGTGAGTCGAGATCTGAGTTATTCTTTCTTCTTCTTATCAAAAAGCAGACAAAAGAAGTGCCATAAAATATGACGCGACGTAGAATAAGAATGGGACTTGAAAGCATAAGAAGAATCTTTGTCCGTTGAAGCACTTCTAACATCTCGTTGATCATTCCATTCGGCATTTACTTTGGGAATGTAACAAGTATAACGGTGGATAAAAGGTAGAGGATTGGGATTCTCATACGCAAAAGAAGTAATGCAGTTTCATTCATAGAATTAAGTGTATTCTATATGAATATTTACGCCAAAAGGAAGCAAAACTTTTCTTCCCATTCTTATGGAATCATAGATAGAATAATATAAAAAAGATTTGGTGAAACTTTACCACCGAAAAGTTAAGCGAATGTGGAGAAAGGGGAAAAAACACCAATATTTAATGGAAAATGAAACTTTGGGATATTCTGAAATCCTAGAATTGAATGTAGTTCAATATTCCTTTGATGCCCTCAAACTAAAATTGAAAACACACCAGTGAATTTCAACTTAAATATTACTGATATTAAAATTTCCTGAAAAGAGGAAATATCTAAGCAAAACTAATGGAATCATTTTTATATTCATAAATGTTAAAAAAAATAAATATTGATTAACTACAATGAGCTATTTCTTTGTACAAGCATTCGGAAAATATTATAAAATTATCACTTAATGATACCTAAAGCGAGACGGTAATTCAGGGCCATTATACCATAAAATATCTTTACAATATTAATAATATTGTAATAAATCTTATGAAAATTACATTACCAAGACACTCTTAAAGTTTTATATTAATAGTTTTTTCTGTAAAAATTCTGCCTAAAGTTTTATCTAATTAGTTTTCTCTCTAAAGCTCTATCTTATTAGTTTCTCTCTAAAAAATCTCTGTAAAGTTTTATATTATTAGTTTTCTCTCTAATAAAATCTCTTTGAAGTTTTATCTTATTAGTTTTCTCTTTAAAGCTTTATCTTATTCGTTTTCTCTCTAAAGCTTTATCTTATTCGTTTTCTCTCTAAAGCTTTATCTTATTAGTTTTACCCCTAAAGCTTTATCTTAGTTTTATCTCTAAAAAAATTCTGTAAATTTTCATTTTATTAGTTTTCTTCATTGGCGTTTTTTTGACTATTAATCCTTGAAATGCAGTTAAAGTTAAAAGAAAATTGAATGTCTGTATTAAACGCTTTTTTCCAATTGGTTAAAACATTTGCATTTATAGACACAAAATCTCATGCCAAATACCAATTATTTACGATCCTGCATTTTTGAATTAAGGCGTTTATACATTTTAGAATGTACACACGGACGGACAATTAAACTGACGTCGATTTTGGCTCAAAATATGACAGATGTATGGTATTAAACAATGTGAATGTAACTATGTAACTTTTATCTATTAATCTCGCTCTGTTTTGTAATTATTGTACTTATTTATATTCGAACGGCCGGACAGATGGACTTCCTATGAACGGAGTTTGTCCAAAATTTAATAAAATCCACATATTTGGTTTAAAAATAATATATCAAATTTTATATTTCTAACTCAAATCGTTTTTGAGTTATTTGTGGCATAGACTTCCAAAAATGTATTTTTCGAATTCAGGATAAATATTTTGAATAATTAGAAAGCATAGAGATCCGCCAAAATTTCAAATTTGATTATAATAATTTCTCTATACTACGTAGACTAGATAGTAAACATTCTTTAATGTTGCATTGTTTTTTTTCAAAAGGGTAATATTGTTTTATTTACTTTCATTTATTTAATACAATGCAGATGAGACAAAGTAATCAGTACGAAAGAGAATATGCAACCAATTTAATGCAACTACTGTAAGAATTAAACTAAAGATCTAAATATGCATTAAAACAAGGATGGTGCTTTTAAGTTTTGAATTAGTACACCCTAAGAAAAGCAATGTTATTCAAAACCCACGTACTTATCGAACCGTCCATAAATACACGATATCAAAAGGAAAGACAGGAAAGGAAAGCAAAGGAAAGACAAGCAAACCATTCTGTCTTTTAACGATACAACATCGACCAAAATGAAATCCTTCCAGGGAGTGGAAAAAAGTATTCCCTATAAAAACCAGACTCGGTGAATATATCTATGGACCGATTCCAGGATATCCATTTCGTCTGCGAAAAGAAAACATATCTGCATCCATAAACATTTATTATGATTGATACAAATACATGCATTGATGAAAAGAAAACATATCTGCATCCACAAAAATTTATTTCAACTGATACAAATACATGCATTGATGTGCCTCATAAGGACTTTAAACAACGAATATGCTGCTCGAAATTTATTGGGTATCCTTTTTCCCTTCTCTTTTATGCCTTCTCATGAGTTAGATGTATGTTTTTATGTAATAAATATTGTTACAAGCGGGCGAATGCCGCGGAAACGCTCAGAAGGAAAAAGCGTTGGCGACGGCTGTGAAAACGCTTGGCGCCATCCGAGTTGATTTGGCGAAAAGAATAGTCTGGTAACCGTTGGATTTTTCATTATGCTTCCATGCGCTCGCTCGCTCGGCTTTATAAGGGACGATTTGCCGTAGTTACGCAGTTAGTTTAATTCCTCTCGGAAGAGAAGCGTCTCCTGGACTAGTGGATTACTTTTCTCGCTTGTTATTAGTTAGCTGTGTTTACGTTTGCTGTTAACGTTGTATAATTGAGCTCGCTGCAATTTACTGTCCTGTGCTATATGATAGCTGTTTTGCAGTCTGTTTTTATTGCGCGTAAGACTTGCATTTACTCTGTAAGTGTCTGTTGACTGCTGGATTGTTTTAATCGGAAGTTTTACTTTATCAAGCCATCCTGTAAATAGCTGTAAATAAATTTGTTTGTGCTGTCCTCAAGTAAAGTCCATTTAATCCGAACCCGCTACGCTAAAAAGGTAACAATATGAAATGTAAATTTTGTTTTTGGCTTGTACTAAATGTATATTTTTTTCCGGAGGGATATGCAGAATCAAAAACTTTTTCTTCATCATTTGAATTTTTGTTGTAATGGAAAACCGCTACTTTTCTTAAGTAATAAATGATACGCTTACTAAGAGAGAGTAGCTATATTTTAAGCATCCTTGATAAATCCCCCAAAAATTAGTGATTAGAATGAAATCTGATGTATGATCTTTATAACAAATTTTTAAATTTCCATTAAATTTTGAGTACTGTTCAGAAGAAATCCGTCTTTCCAGTTGTTCGAACCTAAGTTAACACGATAACTACAAAATGAAGAGA
>JAOUZG010015602.1:4451409-4488020 GCA_026289955.1 Argiope argentata | reverse complement strand
TGTATTTACTCTCTACCTAACATGTATATCTGTGTACCTAACACGTATTAACTCTATAATTAACATGTATTAAGATGAAGTGAATTGGTTCATTTCTCATATAGAAAATTTTACAACATTGGACACGAAGCTCTTAATAGTGCTTTCTTATTCGAATCTTCTTTAAACATTCGTTTTTATTTTTCTTGAAGTTTGCAACGACTTTATTTATGATTATAATTGGAAAATGTTTCAAATGTAATAAAATCATTAAATATATTGCAATTCTAAATGTAGAACTTTCAGAAAACATCCATAAAATTAAAAACAGCTCATATCTCATAATTTTCTTTGGAATCAATTCAGATGAATGACTGGCCGAATTCGGAGATTATTTTCAAAAATAAAATTTATTCTTCAAAAAAAAGGAAGGAGATATAAAAGTTAAATAAAAATAAAAATATGTTTTTATATTTGAAGTATCATTCAACCAGATAATATCGAGGATCACAAATAATGTATTAAATATATAATAATATTGATATAACTGTTCCATAAAAAGCTTAAAATGTCTTCCAATTAGATGTCGAATTCGATACAGAATGAGGATTCTGATGTAAGATAAAATATATCACTTATGACCTCACAAGATATTAGAAATGAATCGCATATGCCAATCTTTTTGAAAATAAAAGAAGCGAGAAGAAATATAAATTAAGGACATTTTATTGGTTTATATAACAAAATCATCATTTTTTTAAAAAAAAAGATATTAAACGCAAGTTATCTGCAATCGAATGCTATTTAAAGAGTTTGAAATTCATCTATTCATGATGAAGAATTCGTTTTTATCCACGAAATAAAATCATATAATAAAAAAATGGCGAGAAATGTGATCTATTGAACAAACAGATTCCATTTTTTTACTTGAACAAACGAAGCAAGATTTTTTACATTCTTAGAATGCTTTGGGGAATTTTACCGTTTATTGAATTTCAATGAGAAGCGTTGAGAAAATATTGTATTCCATTCAAATGGAAATTTGTAAAAGGTTATGTGGGAGATGGAATTTTGTAGTATAAAAGGAATTTTCTTTTCGTGAATCATAAAAGACTAATATTTACTTAACTGAATTTAGTTTTAAACTGGAAAAAAAGAATTAAAAATAAAACTTGGCTGTTTTCTAAGAAAATTGAAATTAAAAAAAAACTGAAAAGAGGAGACTGATTAGAATATTTAGTATTAATTAGGTATTTTTTGCTTTTTTATTCGTTCATAATTTTTTTAATTTCCATTTCTTGTTAATTTATAAAAAAATATTATTACAAGCTGGCGAACGCCACGAAGGCCCGCTGAATTTGGCGACGTTCGGCGAGAAGCTTTGCGCCAGCCTGGTTGGTTGAGCAAAAGGAATAGTCTGGTAGCCCGTGGACTGTTTACGAAGCCCCGCATGCTTTTGGGTGCTCGCTAGGCTATATAAGGGACGGGTTGCCGTGGTTCCGACAGTTTTTCCTCTCGAAAGAATAGCCATATTATTACTTTTTTCGCTTGTTATTAGTAAGCTGTGTATTACGTTTGCTGTTGCTGTTGGTGTTGTATTATTGAGCTCGCCGTGATTTACTGTTTGCTGTGCTATACGATAGATGTTTTGCAGTCTGTGCTTATTGTGCGTATGGCTTGTATTTATGCTGTTAGTGACTGTTGACTGCTGGATTTTTTTTACCGGAAGTTTTACTTTATCACCTGAAGTATTGCTTGAGTGCTGTTTTTACCTGAAGTAAACTCCATTCAATCCGACCCCGCTACGCTAAAAAAAACGTAGCAGTATATTTCACTCCTCGCTCTCAAAGTGTAAATTTTAGGAACACTCAAAAATAATAATGCTTCGTTTTCTAACGTCAACTTTCAGACTGCTTCGTCAACTTGCATATTTCTTTTAGCATATCTTAATTTATTTCTTTACCTGCATACATTTTCCTTCCCGATATCTGGCAAATATCTAAAGAAAAAACGAACACCAAGTATTCTGTCTTGTTATACCTTTCAATTATTTATCCGCAGATAATACAATTTTTGTTCTTTTTCAATTATGCATTTGGAATCGCTTGTAAAATTAGAATTTACAAATTTCTCTATGTATGTGTCTTGTACAACAATGTAACTAATTGGAAGGTCCCCTTTCGCCCCCCCCCAAAAAAAATCAATCGCATATTCTCTAATAAATTTGTCATGTCAAAGAACACCTTGCATAACGTTGACAATAATAGTTACGAAATATTAACTTTGGTGAGAGTTTAACTTTTTAATGAATCTTTGGCGTGTTTTTTGGCGACTAATCCTTGGCATGTCATTAAAAATATCCGAAAATCGAATGTGTACTTTTCCCGCGTTTATTCCTAAACCATTAAAACAAAATTTTCACATTAAACTACACTTGTAGTCGCAAAATATCGTGCAAAATGGGCATATTTCCGTTATTTTGAATTAACACGTCTGCATGTTACAGACACATATATACAATTATACCGTTACTTTTTAAAAATCAAAATTTGATAGGTATATATTGTGTGCATGTTAAATTTGTGTATCTAATCTAATCTATTAAGCTATCTTCGTTTTGAAGAGCAGACGAATTTCCTTTGAAAATATTTTATTCGAAATTTGATGTAAATATATCTATATAGCCGTCTAGCACAAAGCGAATTTGAGTTACCTTTGTCACAGACGGATGGACATTTTTCAAAAATATGTTTTTAAAATTTTGAGAATTAGAAAACGTGAAGACTCGTCCAAGTCACCAGTCCGCTTTTTTTGATGATTTCTATACTTTCTCTATTCTATGTATACGAGGAAGTAAAAAGAGTATGAAATATATTTGTAATGCTCAGGCTAGAATAAAATAAAAGGAATTCATTAAGTCAAACTCCTATAATAGACATCCTAAATTTTTCTGAAATGAACTTAGGAATAACTAAATATGTTGCCTATGTTTGTTATTCATCTGCCATAACATAATTTGTCGTTTCGAACTTGTCGAAGAATAATTCATTCGCCTTTAAATTATACTGGGCAGATTAATCCTTTATTGAGAATGAGGTGGTGAAAATCTATAAAAATCGATAGGAAAGTCGATAAGTGATTAGATAACTGGAGGTTATATATTTACCATGAAGTGCTTGATAATTAGTATGAATTATGGATCTTCGATTTAATGTAGCCAAAATATTAGTTTGACATTACTCTCAGTATTGAGAATATGCTTTTGACATTTAATATTATATCGTTCTCTTTAAAATGTTTCACATTTTCAAGACTCATTGTAATTATTTTTGCGAAGTTCATTAGAAATTCTTTTTTATAATTTTAGAAAAGTTCTTAGTTTTACGAAAGATTTGCAATTTTAACCATTACTAATAAAAACCGGCATTTATAATTTTAATAAAAAATGTCAGTATAGTGACTTAATAGTCAATCAAAAATGAATCGAACGACGACTAATTCCAAATATCAGACTATATTTCTGATGATGATCGAATATAATATCCAATGTTATTCTAGCATGTTTAATTCTAAATGATGATAGAGAAGCATGTAACTTTCTGCGATTTTAAGAAAGCTAAATTTCTTGCTTAAGGATTTCATTTGCATTTTTCACATTATTTCTCTTATAGCAAGATTTAAAAAAATAATTTTAATAAATAATTCAACTAAACTATTAAGTGTCATCTATAAATAAAATGTCATTTAGATGAATTACATATATGGAAATCATTTAGAAAAAAGCTATAAGATTGATTAGAAATCCTGCAATTCCAATACCATAATCCTTTTGACATATACCAAAAGTTTTCAATTAAATGGAAGTCTATATTGCTGACTAGGCTATAACAATATTCGCACTTAGTGACTAGAATAACCAGCCCAAATTCCCAGACATAGAAATATGTGTTTTGCCTCCAATTCAACTCATGTCTCATTTCGTCTGGATAGAGCTTGTAACCATGGCAACAATCATTCTCTCATCCCACTCGATGAGGCCTACCTCTTCTATAAACCTCCTACTGGAAAGATGGGATTATTGTTTTGAGAGAAAAATATCGTTATTGAATAGTGCGTGAAAGGAATTTCACGAATACGAATTTTTATTCGCTAAACCATGTTTAACGTAAATGTATTCAATAGAATACATTGTTTTTAGAACTTTTCCACTATCCGGTCGCAAGCGAAAAGTCGCCAAAAAAAATTTGGTGGTCTTATTTGGTAATCTTTTACTTTAAAATCGCTGTAAGAAATATAACGAGATTCTACATAATTTGGCAATTTTTCTCATGCGCCCGGCTAACGAAAAAGTACCCTTTTTTAAAAAGATATCCTTAAAATTGGTGCCTAGTCAGTTTTGAGGCTAAGCAAGCAAGTAAGCAAACACGAGAAAAATCGTAGTTATTGAAATAGTTCATATTAGAAACAGATTAACAGTTTGTGAAGACCTCTGTCCTGGGAACCCTCTGAAAGTAACCTATTAATACAAAATGCCTTACAACACTGTTAAAATACTTTCTCCACATTGGGTGGCATTCAAAATATCGAAATAAATCGGTTGAATATCGTACGATATCTTGTGCTGTTTGGGTTTATACTCATCGATTATTCCAAGAAATATGTTTTAAAATAAAATAGTTTTATTTTTATTTTTAATGATTTAATCCCTAATTTTATTTATAATAATAGGCTTTATAGTTGCCACATAGTATAAAATGAAGTCTGAAAGTGTTTGTACGTTGAAACCACAAAAACTCAAGAAATAGTTAACGGATATCGGAGATATTTATACCATTTGGAAGAGCATTTGTTGGAAAAGGTTATATTACATTAAACTCATATCAAAATAAAAAGGTGAGTTTTATAATTGCGCTTTTAATTGATCCGCGTATGTGCGAAAACCGCAAACTGAGTTTGAGCAAAAGGTAAAAGCAGTGGTATGCATATGCGATACGTTTATTCTTTTACTTCTGATTTTAAACAACGATTCAATTCTCAGTATGCCAAAAAGAAGGAAATCCAACCTCAGCATATGTTTATTTGATGTTGTATAACATGCTGATGTCATATCGGATGGAGGCTAGACTTAAGATTAAATCTGATTTTCATTTTAGATGCCATGTCGAGGGCAATGCCCTTGCAGGTACTGCTAGTTTGTAATAAGTATATTTTATATGAATGTCCAATTCAGTATTTTCTTATTATCTGAACTTATAGAAATTATCTTTTTTTAAAAAAAATCCCAACACAATATTTCGAAATTAAATAAAAACATCGAAAATTATGAATATGGAGTTACATTATATGATGTTAAAATTATTCGAGATCTAATAATTTCAGTACAATTTCATCTGCTTTCTGTAGGAATCGATCTTATGAAATAGCAATTTTATTATTAAGATATTTAGTAAAAAATATTACGAAAAATTAAAACTATATCTCAGGTAAAACATACATGCCAATCATAATTGCTTTATGAAATCAGGAAGCTGATGATAGTTATATCTTTTCAAATTTTAACTCCCTTTCAATAAAATATTTGAATATTGAATTTGATTTGAATTCATTACAGAAATTGCCGTCTTGCTAAAAGCAACCAATATTTTCTTTAAACTAATATCTTTTGAGACTACTAATGTAAAAGTGCATTAAACTACAATTTACTTTGATCCTCAAACGTATTTTTAAATTTATAAATTAAAATATTCATATGCTCACTTTGATGGCCTAGGTTTGAACACCTGTAAAATTTCACCTCATGCTTTTTAATAAAGATTTTATTTCCTCTCGGCAACCTAAAATTGTTCGTATTTGTCAAAATTGTGAATGCGCCACTAGTTTTCAAATTTTTTTCTTAAAAGCCCTGAAAATAATATAAAACCGATACTTGTGTATTAATTGCATAGTATTTAATATATGTACGATAAACCCATCAGTTTCAATATAATACTACTACTATATTTTTCTTTGAAATTATTCTAACTATTGTGATCACAGTTTGGAATTTTTCCGAACAACTATTGTGATCACAGTTTGGAATTTTTCCGAACAACTATTGTGATCACAGTTTGGAATTTTTCTGAACAACTATTGCGATTGCAGTTGGAAATTATACTTTATAATGTGGATTAGCTGAAAATTAGTAAATACTAACCGCCTTTGGTGACCAGTCGGTTCGCCAATATTAATGCCGACTAAAGGGTTAAAACAATTTTTTTTATATAACTTGGTCTCATAATATTTTTTTTCAGCAAAATATTTTAAAGCTTCAAATTTCGATAATCATGTAATTCATTTATACTATTATGTAGGTCTTAAGCATTCCTATCTTTGAACTCCACATCTCTCTCTGTTTTTCTATCAGTGCACGTAAAATTCAGTTTTAAATTAAGGTGGAAATGATGGAAGTGCACTTAAATATAAAGAAATTTTTACTCAATCCAAGCACGCTTTACAAATTGTGCATTGTTTATTACGTATGCTTGTTTGAAAGAAGATGCGTTTTGAAATAGCTGACCTACTTTTACCAGTATAGCTTTAATATTACGTATACTTCGATGAAAGCAGTTGCGTTTTTATTTCGCATGATTCATTAAAATGCGAAGATAAATTACAACCACGAAGACGAATTCTTTCATTTGCACAAAATATCTTCTTCACATAAGTAAAAGTAATAATTCAAAACATGTTTTATTGTTTTAAAAATTTTAAAAAAAAGAATGCAAAAATATTTTACTACTACTGATTATCAATTGCTTTTTGTTCGTCGTTTCTTTGAAATGACGTCATTTTCAAAGTTCGTTTAAGATTTCTTGCTTTTAAATAATTAATCTCGCTCTCAGAAAATTATCGTTTGATGTTTTTCTAAAAATTCTTTTTCAGTTTTAACTGTCGCAATTTTGTAATATATTTTTACTTTGTATTTTTATTTACTTTAATTCTTTATTTGAATTAATAATTTTGATATTACAAACGATCAAGAAAAATTAACTCTTGCATTTATTGTTTAAAAAATATCATATTTCCTATTTATTTCATTTCATATAATCACGTGATTAAAATTATATGTTTCTGTTTTTTTGGTAGTAATTAACTTTTTTTAAATCAGAACTTCTGAATATGTGATGGCAACATTTTATTAAAAGCTGATTTTTTTTAAATCACCGAGAAGATAATTTTTTTTTCAAAATAAGTTGTTGGAAAAATACTCTTAAATTAAATGTTTAAAAATTCATTAAAAAATAGTTTTAATATATAGATCAAAACATTAGTATCATTGAAAAGCTAATTTTTTGAGCTTTGACTTGATGCAAAAATCAATTTTGTGCTGTAATATTTTCGGAAGTTATAGCGAAAAAACGTCAAAATTTGGCTTACTTTTTAATTAATTAAAATTTTAATTGAAAATTCAAAAAAGGGCTCCAAGGTGCACATTCCCGGCACCCAAGGTATACATATACCAAATTTGGTAGCTGTAGGTCGAACGGTCTGGCCTGTACATCGCCAACAGACACACACACACACACACATTGTGCTTTATTATAAGTAAAGATAAATATTTTGTGAACAAAAATCAATCGTATATATATATATATATATATATATATATATATATATATATATATATATATATATATATATAATATGAAATACAATAATCTTCCTACCTTTGAAATTGAAAATATATTTGACGGTGTGTCAAATTATTTCACAGTTTAAGTTAGATAATAGCTCCATTCTCCCTTAGCTACCTCAGTAGGAAAAAAGGCAATAAATCTAGCTGACAACTTCCATAAACTTCAGATCTTTAGTACTCTTTTCCCATTGTTGCTAAATGTGCACAAAAGAAATACCTCAAAATATGATGATATGGAAATGAGAATAGGAACACGAAAGCTTAAGAAATAATCTTTGTCCTTTGGGATACTTTTTTGCCATTCAGTTCGAAAGAACTTATTTTAGAAAGGGAACATAAATATCAAAGAATAATAATGGATATCTCATGACAAAAAAAGAATTCAAAGTATCTAAATTCTACGTGAATATTTATTTCCAAAGGAAACTAAACTTTCCACTCTTTTTCATTTAAAAAAAGAGTTATCTACAAGACTTAAGAACACTTTTAGAGTGGAAAGTTTAAACAAGTGAATGTTAAAAAAATAAAATATAAGAAAAAAAAGTCACAATGATACTGAAAGGCGGAAAATGGAGCAGGCTATTCCGCAATATTTAAATATCAACAGACGTTATTTTTAATGCTTTTAAACAGAACATAAATTATAAAGAAAAAGAATGACAGCATTTAATACAAATATAACAAGAAAAACTACGCAACTTCATCTATCAAGATAACTGGTTAAGCAACTAAAGATGAACCTGTTTATATGCGTATATACAATAAATGTTGAATCTTTTTTTCTTTCATAAGCTCCCTTTTTGGAAGAGCCAGTTAATTATAATCGGAACAGGAACGATGACAATAAGGACTTTTATATCGTTTTGAGTGTTCAAATGCTACATGAAAATCGATTTGAAAATTTGAAATAGTCTTCAGGCATTTATTCAACATCCTTCTTAAAAGTCAAATAAGACACCATTTCTTGTTTTCAAGTCTCAATACCCCAGGACAGTTAGCAGTCTTAATGCCCCAGAACAGTTGGCAGCCTCATAGCCCCAGGACAGTTAGCAGTCTCAATGACCCAAGACGGCAATCTCAGGCATTTATTCAACATCCTTCTTAGAAGGCAAACAACACACCACTTCTTGTCTTCAAGTCTCAATGACCTAAGACAGTTAACAGTCTCAATGCCCCATGAAAGTTGGTAGTCCCAACGCCCCAGGACAGTTGGCAGTCTGAATGCCCCAGGACAGTTGGCAGTCTGAATGACCCAGGACAGTCGACAGTCTCAATTCCCCGAGACGTCGACAGTCTCAATGCCCCGGGAAAGTCGGCAGTCTCAATGCTACGGGGCAATTAGTTGCCAGCCGTAGTGGTAACTCTAATACTTCGTCGCATACTCTTTAATAAATTTTCCATCTCAGAGAACGCATGGTTTTGTCCTGAATTAAGCATTTTTATTGATTATCACCTTTTTACTTACGTCACCGTTAAAGATTATTTGGTGATTAATCCCTGACATTCGTTCATAGTATTAAAAACTTGTTTTTGTGTTTCAAAAACGTTTTCTTAACCGATTGAAACAAAAATTTGAATCAAAAGTACTAATCATTTGTATTCACAAAATCCTATACCAAATTGGATATGCTTAAGTTATTGGTTTTTTGAGTTATCGTGTTTACAATTATCTTAAAGTACAGAACGACAGACATTCACCCCCATGTTGGAATTGGCTTAACATTTGTCAGGCGTGTTCATTGTAGATGTTAAATTTTTGTATCGAATCATTTAGCTCTCTTTACTTAGCAGTTATCGTTTTAACTTATATCTAAACAGACGGACAGACGAATTTTCATTGAACAGGTTTCAGCCAAAAATTTATAAAAATGTGCTCATGAGACGTAAAGATCATATTCCAAACTTCAGTTATCTAGCTAATGTGTTTCTAAGTTATCTTTTCGGAAAAAATGCACACACCACTTTATACCCCTGCAATTACAAGCCTCGGGTTATTTAAACAGTGTAATGAGCATGAATTGGGGAAGACACTGAAAGATTCTCTTGTTCTATCCACCCCTGTTACTATTCTTCGACGTCTGACACTTATTGATTAAAATTTTAATATTTGATTTAAGAAAGCCGTAAGCAATGATCTATTTGAAATTCAAATGGGAAGTGGACTTATCAAGCTAGCTATCATAGAGGAACTGAAAACTTTTGCTAATTTACATACACAGACAGACGGATGGAAGGATATGTTCTAAAATATGTGATTCTCGAACTCAGGAAGATCTGAAATGTGGAGATTCGTCGAAAAATTGAGTTCGAATTTTTCGATGATTAATATACTTTTTATATTACGTATACTAGAAAGTCAAAACATAGTTAGAAATTGAAAAAAAAATCTTCGATATTTATTGTTATTCAGGACGAGTTTACTTATAAGATTTCCCATAAATCTTTGAAATCATTGAGAAAAAGGGGCAAGCAATCATTTTTATCCTCTGAGAACACAATATCGACTGTGATGAAATCCTGTAGGAGACACGATAACATGTTTCTTATTCAACGCCACTCCGAGAATGGATTAAGGCGCCGAATCTTCAATGATCGACGTTTGTATTAAAAGGGGAGAATATAGACATTCAAAAAAGTTATAATAGGTGGTACGAATAGTTGGATTAATATGCTATATAAGAGCCGTGCTCTATGAATGTAAAGAATCATTTTTGGAAATTATTGGATTTTGTCCCCCTCCCCCGATTATCTTTGTCTTTCAGTATAATAGACAAATGTTATTGTCTATTATACTGAAATTACAAATTCAAATTGTAAACTTTGTCAATGGTCTTTATTTGTAGATAAACCCAATAACATTTATCTATTATGGGAAAAGAAACTGCAGCGTACAAATTGTTTTTTTTTGAATAAATAAATAGAGGAATCTTTTTACTGAAGGGGTTAATCACCCCAGGGGCACCTCGGAATGAGAATGTGACCTCCGACGTGGTGGATGGTTCTCGCCACTCTAGAGGGTACACTAATAGAGGGGGTTAACTCCTCTCCGGTTGATGGTGGGATGTACTTCCTACAGGAAGGATTGTCCGTGGCCATCGATGGCCCATAGGACTTCGTAGTAGAACTGGTCATAAAACGGTCGATCAACGGTCTTGTTTACAAGGCCGATTTGTTATTGTAAAGGATCACTTCTAGAAGAGGTTGCAACATTTTAAACGTTATCTTAAAAGTGTCAATTTGACGAAAGTTAGCATGATGTTTAACTCCATTTGAAATACTTAATGGCTTATTGTTTAGTACAGTTTCGTTGATTTTAAAACTTAATAGTTTCCTCTTTGTTTCCTATGAAACATGAATTGCTTTTAGATGATTTTATTCAAAATTATAAGATAAAAATCAATGAATTTCTTCTCATATAAATACTGCGTCCACTTCGAAAAAATAATTTAGATTTTAGAAAATACTTTACTTAACATAAATTCCACGATGTGCTTTAAACGAAAGAGCTTTGTTTTCATTAGTTTTGATTAATTTTTTTCTTGAATCATTTGTTTAATTCAGTTTTGAATATTGAAATCTGTTATTTAAATATAAGTTGTTTATTAAGTTTGAAGTATAAATAAATGAGGTTAATGTTATTGAAATGATTTTTAAGAAGGAATTAAATACAAAAGCAATTATTGAAATGCCATAAGTAATAAAAAAAGCTTTCATCCACGGATTTTAAGTTTCCATGTTATATAATTTTTTAAAAAACAAGCTTCACAGTAGAAGCGCCATTACAAATTTAAAATTTTCTGTTTGTCATCGTAGATTTAATTTCAAGATTGTATCCTTTTTTTAAAAAATATGCACTCTGATAAGGATACATTATTTGTTCAATATATAACTTTTCATATTTTATATGAGATATCTGTGAGAGATGTTAGCTGAATTCAAATGTAATTTTCTTTTAGATGTACTATCTAGTACTCCATAACTCAAATCTACTGCTGAAAAATAAACAGAATAAAAAGTGATTTTTACATTACTGTATGCATTATGTATTCTTCAGAAATTTAGAAAAAAAAATGAAATTACTTCCGATTTCAAAAAATTTAGAGCCGTTTTAATTAGTTAGCCTCAGTATTTCCTTTATCAAGTAATACAATTATTTAATAATACAATTAAAAAAATAAATCAAGTAATACAATTATGTAATAATACAATTTCAAACAGATGCTGTAATACAATTAAAATTTTCTCTAGTATTTCCAAACTATATTGCTTACAAACGAATAATTGTGACATAAATAAACAGGTTCTCTATCTAACTAGTATTAAGGTTGAAGTATGCGATACATTTTAGATCGATGTTTAGATAGAATTTCAACTATCTGTTTGAAAAAAAATATTGAAATAAATTCAACAAAATAATTTTTAAGATTTTAATTTACACCTCTGAGTAAGGATTTTTTCCATTATTTCCCAATTTTTATGACCATTCTTTACCCCAGATTTATTCGATTTCTTTTTAAATTTTTAATTTGGGGAGTAATTTCCTTTGTTACTTTTTTTACTACTCACTTTTTTTTTTGAGATTTGACATTTGTTTGAAGTAGAGTCAACTAGGGCCAAGAGTACGACTCACTTATCATTTGCTACATTTAGAACCAATAGAACAATACATTACAAGAACAATAAAACATTCACAAACAATAGAACAATACGATCTATTACAAATAGAAAGTAGAAGAACATCCATACCGGAACCTAAACTCGAACTCGCTGCATCCAACTCTTGGAGAAATAGCTCTACCCCTATGCCAAGACGCTGGCAACAAAATTTATTGAGTAAAATTTTAATTTAATCCATCTCCAAAAGTTCATTACGGATATTTTGTATTATTTTAATTTTAGACAGACAAAGGCTAAACATATATCTGATTTTGTATTTGAGTTGTTTTAGTTCTCTTACAGTAACTTAAACCTAATCGATATTTTAATTTGTTTCTTCTCTCAAAATATAAAAAAAATGGTATAGATTTCTTATAAGAAGTCCTGGAGGCATTAAATGCTTTTCGAAGTCAACTTTTCTTATCGATTTCCAAAGTGGATGGTTTTGGACCTAGAAATGATCCCATATCGCACTATTGCATTTCTCTGACTTAAAGAAAATATTTCTGTTTATCTTCCTTTCTATTCTTCCACTGAAAGGATGCTTTCTATTCAACTCCAAGTTACGGCAACTTCCAGAACGAAAAAAAGAAAACTCTCCTCAAGTTATGAAAGTTTTTATAGACTTTATTGTCCTTAGACTTCCTTTTTATCCTGGGGCTTTGGCATTGAAGAGTTTTTTTACCCCCTTTTTTTATTCTTTTCTTTTTTTATTTCATTGTCCTCAGTAGAGAATCGCATTAGATGGTATTTTTAAATGGGAGGTTTGCAGATTATTTTGATCTTATTAGAAACATATAAAATAGAATTTTTCTGTATTAGATACGGAATTCTATAAAATTTCAAGAACAAATGTGTAAATGTATTGTAAAGTTTTTTTGTGTAAAGTTTTTTAAAAATGTATTTAAATGTTTTTTTAACTGAACAGACGATTCTTTAGTTCAGGAACTACAAAACATATTGAGAAATAAGTGTACCAAATTCAAACAAAAATATGCATTAGATTTTGAATAAGTTTTTCTTTTGAAAGAAAATTATACAAAGCGTTAGGATTTGAAAAGACATCTGAAGGTATAAAATAGTACTAAAATGTATGTAAATGAAAATATAACAAGTAATATAATTTTTTTAAAAAAATCAGTTCCTACTTATATCAATAAATGAATTTTATTTTAATTTCTTTTTATCAAATCATTACAATCGTTGTTGTTCTCGTGTTTCGCTTTACAACGGTAGGAGGGTTGCAGCAGCTTCTGATGGAAAGTCATAGATAGACTCTCCGATCCGTAATGAAGACACATGGATTAACCATAAAAACTGACCGGACCGCCTCAACAGCAATTAGCGGGAACTGTGGTTGAGTCTTAATGTCCATCATCAGCCACGGTACAACCCTCTCCGAAGAAAGTACGTCCCGTCATCGATGGGAGTAGTCTAACTCCCATCTATTAGTGTACCCACCGGGTAGGCGAGATCCAACCACCATACCGGAAGCATCTTATCCTCAATTATTAAACAATTCTTTACACAATGATTTCATCCAACAAGGCAACATAATAACATAAGTATTATACAAACATTTTATTTAAATCAATTCCTACTTAGATTATTAGGAAATTTTTTATTTTAGTAACTTTTTTAAAAGTAATTACAGTTGTTATTATCGTGTTCCTCTTTACAACGGGGGGGGGGTTCGGGTGCTGTAGCTTCTGAGGGTATGAACCCCTGGCCACACGAGGGAAGAAATATGACTTTGGCGCACACACGTCACCAACCCGTTTTATTCGGCAGACGTCATCATGCATTTCATTCTTTTATTCACATATCGTAATTTAGATGTGGAAAACGATCCCCTCTGACCAAGTACACCCAGTGGTATTACTATCGACATGGATGACTTTGTCACCACAGCAGATTTAACGTCCATCATACACACACACGGAGAGTCTTTGGCTGGCAGGTTAATTAATTAAAAATAAATAAATGAATTAATGTTTGAAAAAACTGTATTAACATCAAATGTCATCACCTACAAGTTTCAAAAAATTACTTGAACTTGAGTGGATGAATAAAAATTATTTTATTAACAATTGAAAATTTCCTCTTATAGTAGCTTATAGTAAAAATTGAAAAAATCGATGAAATTTTAAAAAATTAGACACAGATAAAAATTTAAACCGTTTTATAAAGAAACCTGTCCAAACATTAAGAATATTACAAAAATCGTTTTGCAAAAATTTGTCATTTTAACGTAGTCAACTAACTTAAGGAATTTCGAAAATGGATGAAGTTGTTACTTAGTAGAAGAAATCTGTAATACATATTTAATGTTGTCATAATATTCTTATTCATTTTAATAATACATAATCATTTATTGAGCTAAACATTTCCTTTCTGTAAAAAAGTCTTCACAACGTTTTTAGAAGAATGTTTTTATGTGCATCTCTAAGTTAATGTAAATTACATATTCCTAAGTCACGGGAATTAAAAACACGTTTTACCGATTCTGTTGTTACTTTGTCTGATACCAATGAATATTTTTTTATTATCGCTCGAAAATATATGGTTTAGTAATAGGGTCTCATATCGTATTCCGTAAAAGAAAAATCAGCCAAGCAATTTTACGCAGAAATCGATCGACATTAAAAAGTTATGATGGATGGGTTTAATTATCTTTTTATGAACTACGCGTCTCATGAGATCAAGATATTCTGTATTATATCATCTATAAATGGGATTAAAAAATGCTTTTCATTATCTTCAGAGGAGGGGAGGGGAGGGGAGGGGAGATTCTAAAATTAATTTGATAAATTTATGCTTTTTATTTCCCTGTGGTGGAGAAATCTTGTTTCATTGTCAAGAAAAGATATAAACATTTATTTAAACTATTTTTATGGATAAAAAAAGAAATTTGATAGGAAAAGAAAGGTTGAATAATTTATACCATGGCATTTAGCAATGATTGCTTCTTTATCATTAAAAATAAAGTGATTAAAGATGCGGGTTAAACTCCATCGTTTTTCTTCTAATTTGAAATGAATTTTTGAACCGAAAGTTTTGTATTCAAATAATTTGGATTTTACAGTGAGATGTGTATTTGATGAAGCTGTTAAATGTTTAATTTATTTTTATTTACAAGTATTTGAAATATTTGAGGCTTAGTCATACAATCATATTTAATTTCAGTTTTTTATATTCGAATAAATATTTAATCTGAGGACAATGAATGTTAGTAATATTTTATTTTAAATGAAACAAAAATGGTACATATATATATTATTTGAGTAAAAAATTTTTGCAAAAAGAAATAAAACTGTTAAGCAAAGTTTGGTTACCCATGTACTGGAATTCTTATGTGCAAATTTAATTCCTGAAGATTCTTTGATGAATCTTTTAATGAATTAAATTGTGAACATATTCCTGCCGATGAAAAATATTTTAGATGTTAATTATAATTTAGCTTTTTAGTTTTTTCTAAATATGTTGTATGTTATAAAAATGTACATATTTTAACTTCTTAATGATAAAGTCTTCATTGCCAAAAATAATGCTATCAAATTGCACAAAATACTCTTATTCTGGCCCCGAATACAAATAGTGGTAACTTTACGAACCTTCTTCTCTACGAATTTTCTTCTCTGATAGATAATTGAATGATTCCCCACGAGAATCTAGCGAACAGATTCCTATCATTTGTATCGTCGCTTTGGGCCAAAGCCTGCCTTTACGAATCAGAACTTCGATTAATTGCATTGCCTCTTACTAAAGCACATACGAACTTGTCTAAAGAATCGTGTATCACATCCTGCGATAAAGTTAATTAAAGTAAATAGAGTAGTGGACTGTAGTTTTTTAAACAGTTTAATATAAAAATTAACAAATATACAAATTAAATTATTAAAGAATAATAATATTTAAATAGCAACCTCGCTTAATAGGAGGTAATGCAAAGTACAAATTAAATTATATAAATATAATAATATTTAACCACAACCTTGCTTAATAGAAGGTAGATGGAATAAGTACAAATTAAATATGTTTAGAACAATAATAAAAATCGTTTGCCTATAACTTTTAATAATGTTTTAATTAAATAAAATCGTTTGCCTATAACCTTTAATAATGTTTTAATTAAAATAAAAATCGTTTGCTCTAACTATAATATAATACTTTAAAAAATTCAATTTGATAAGCATTTAAGAAACAGAAAATAACAGAAAAAACTAAAAAAAAAGATAAATACAACTACTAAAGATTAGTTTTGCTAAATGCCCGTTGACCAATTTACATTATGATATTTAGCGTAGTCTGAACTGATGGGTTTCCCCTTTCCGTCACCATGACTACGGGAAAGATCCGCTAATGTCGCCATGGAAGGTGTAGGTTAGCGGTCAACTGTCGCCAAACTCAGGAAAGGTTGGCGGGCGGCGAAGTGAGCGTAAACATCCCGCCACGCGTTGGAATTTTAAATTCCAACTCTTGCAGAATACATCATACGTATACAATAATTAACTTTTCTGACAAATTTAAAATTTTTTAAATAGTTGCATTAGAAAGCTTAAATTTACTACAATTAATACAATTCACACAATAATTAGTAACAAATCAAATACAAACATGCGTGGAAGATACAGAAATACTATGCTTCATGAAAATAACACATGATTGAATAATAAAAAATTGAAATATAATACATGAACACACCTTATAAATATAATGGAGAAAATATAGATAATACACTTATTAAAATACATACAATTAATTATCTGTTTTAACAGGAAGTAAGCAAACCTTGGATATCGGCCTCTTTAAAGTGCCGTTTGCTGTTCTTACATTCACTACACGTACACATCCATCCTTACCAGGTATTACATCAATTATTCGGCCTAGTATCCATTTGCATTTGGGTACATTATCTTCTTTTAATACTACCATCATGCCAGGTTTTACATTACTTTTTACAAATTGCCATTTTTGACGCTGTTGAAAATGATTTAAATAATCACAACTCCACCTTTTCCAAATATGTTGGGTTAATTTTTCCACCCGCTGCCACCTAGATAAGCGATTATCTGACACATTAATTAATTCAGGTTCAGCAATTGTATTTATTGGTCGTCCAATAAGGAAATGTCCCGGCGTCAAAGCTTCCAAGTCATTAATATTAGAAGAAATTGGAGTGATGGGACGCGAGTTTAAAATTCCCTCAATTTCTACAATAATAGTGTTAAATTCTTCATATGTTAAATTTGCATTTCCAACCGCCCTCCGAAAATGATATTTGAACGACTTTACTCCAGCTTCCCAAAGTCCACCAAAATGTGGTGAACTTGGAGGAATAAATTTCCATTTGATAGCATCAGTGGCCAAAAAATTACTCAAATCATCATCTGGATATGTAACTATATCGTGTAGCCTTTTCAATTCCGTTCCAGCACCAACAAAATTTGTAGCATTGTCAGAAAAGAGAATAGAACATTTCCCTCTACGTGCAAAGAATCTTTTTAAAGTATAGATAAAGGCTTCAGAAGTTAAATCATTCACCATTTCAATGTGTATTGCTTTAGTAGCCATACAAACAAAAATAGCTACATAAACCTTGTGGAGTGCACCTTTACGTTGACCTTTATATTTTATAAAAAATGGGCCGGCAAAATCAACGCCTGTGTTAGAAAATGGACTACTGGCATTAACTCTTTCTGGAGGAGGATTACCCATTAATTGTTCTACAATAGCAGGTTTATTTTTTACACATATAACTCAGTTATGCACTATATCTCTTGCTAGGTTTCTGCCGTTAATTGGCCAAAATTTCTGTCTAGTTAGATACAAAAGAGTTTGAGGACCTACATGCAAATACTTTTTATGATAATGCTCCATTATTAAAAGAGTTAATTTACTTTTAGATGGCAAAATTATCTGATGTTGTTGGCATAGCCTAATTTAGCATTAATAAGTCGACCTCCGACTCTAAGTAAATTATTATGATCTAGGAAAGGATTAAGAGATTTTAGATAACATTTACCTGAAAGTTGTTTTTCTTTTGAGAGCATATCGATTTCTTTAGAAAAATCTTGGGCTTGTGCCCACTTTAACATACAAACCTCAGCAGTTTTAAATTCATCTGAAGAAATAGGTCCTTTTTTAGGTGCCATTACTGCTTTACAATTGGAAATAAATCTGAAAATATAACTAAGAATCTTAATTAATTTCACATAATTATTACTACTAGAAATAATATGAGAAAAAACAGAGTTACATTCAGATGTAGTTAGTAAAGTGCATTTTCCTCGTTGTTTTAATTCACATACAAAGTCATTGTCTGTGATGGTTTCAGACACAGAGGAGTCTTCAATTTTTGATCCATTTCTAATGAATGAAGGACCATTCCACCATAAGGAACTATATTGAAGGGAATCAGGAGACACACCCCTAGAAATAAGATCTGCCGGGTTCTTTGATGATGATACGTGCTTCCAAGCAAAGTCTTTAGTCATCTCCTGGATAGTGGCTACCCGATGGCTAACAAATGTTTTTAATTCTTGCGGCGGTTTTTTCAACCAAGCTAATACGATAGTAGAATCAGAGTAGAGCACTATTTCAGAAACTTCAATATCAAGAGCCTTTATTACTCGACGTGTCAGTTTGGATAATAATAGTGCCGCACAAAGCTCCAGTCGGGGGATAGTCTCAGGTTTAAGTGGAGCAACACGTGATTTGCTACACAACAAATATACAGCATCTGAGTTGCTAGAACATTGCACATAAATTGCGGTTCCATATGCTGCAGTAGAACATCTGCAAATCCGTGAATGACTACTCTGTCACTAGAAGGAAAATGTCGTGGGATTTCCAGTTTCTCAATATACGGAAGAAGTAAAATAAATTCCATCCATGCACTAGCGACGTCTTTAGATAAAGGGTCATCCCAACCCAGTTTCAATAACCACAGCTTCTGCATAAAAATTTTTGCTCTTGAAACAACAGGACCAATTAAACCTAGTGGATCGTATCGTATATCCTAGAAATATCTGAAAGGATGCTTCTCTTAGTATAGGAATTTTGAGCTGATATGGCTACTTCAAATGAAAAACAATCTTGGTTTGGTTTCCACAAAACACCTAAATTTTTGACAGGTTTCATTTCCTTTGAGTGATTAAATTGATAATCTGGTTTTTTGTTAATATCTTGAGAATCTATTACAAGTCCACAAAATTGTCGATTATTATCCGAGATGTCGTATCTACCGCCTGCAATGTAACCGAAAATTGTGTCTTGCAAAATTATACTAGAATTCTTGATATAAAATTTATTTGGTCTCAACATTTCAAAGAGCAAATCTGCTCCTATTAAAGCTCTGATTTTATTAGGTGTCATAAAGCCAGGATCTGCTAAATTTATTGGATCAGGTAATTTGGAAATATCGATGTTTAGTCTTTTGGACGGAGTTAACTTGACAGTAGTAACATATATTGCTTTTGAAATACCGACTGTTGGTAGCTAAATAGGTAAATAGGTAGTTCTTGCTGAAAAATAACAGGTGATTGAATTCAAGTCAAGTAATTCAGTAAATTTTGAAAGGAATGTTTATATTATTTGATTATGAAAGTTCCAAGACGTTTGTAATTGTTTGTAAATAATTTGTGTTTATATAATCTGACATTTAAAACATAAACAGAAGAGATTCTAAATATTCAATGAATTTCAAGTTGTTGCATTATAGTAAATGCTCAGTGATTTTACAGTTTCTGTATAAATTCACGATATATTTGTAATCCGTATAGTAACATAGCTATTGAGAAAAAGACCAAGAAGCAATGAAGAGTTTTTATTTATACGATTAATTCTCTCTAGATGTGTGTGAACTTCGGCATCTGTGATTAGTTCTTTTTGGGAAATTATTAAAGTTTGAAATGGAAAATGAAAACTTTTAAAACGCAGGTGCTCAGTTAACTTTAGTTCACTGAATAGTTAGAAATGAACAATAAACTGTCAACAAATAAAACTGAAATAATTGCAGATGCTTCCATATACAGTGTCTCAAACAATTAAGATACTTCGCATTCTGCGTAGATTATCAATTTGTACATTGAAAAATGTTAAAACATATATAGTTTTAATAAAACATTCTTGAAGTGGTATTAAACTATGGAGATTTTATTCTCAGGGCAAGATCCGCCATTTTTGGCAACCCTTCTCTCCTCACATGGCAACCCTTTTTGAAAATATAAACAGGAACGTGGAGGGAAAGCGTTAAGTGCGTCCAATACTAACGTATGCATGCCCGGCATGGGGACATGCAGCCAAAACAAATATTAAAATAATTGAAACCCAATTTAATCTCACAATTAGAAAAATAGTTAACGCCAAATGGTATATGAGCAACACCGATATCAGGAAAGCACTTGACTACCCCTCCTTTAAAGAAATAGTCAAAAAATTAGCAACAAACTTCTATAATAAAATTGATATTAGCGATAATGACGCAATTAAAAATATCCCCAAATACAAAGCTAATCCTAAAATTAAGAGACCAAGGAATGTACTTCTTATTTAAATTCACTGCGGATAATTTAAACACTGTTTGTTTGTCTACCCCTCCCCGAATTTTATTGTGTGCTCATGCCATTCCACTAAAAATCTCTCCTTTAAACTCTTATCACTCCTGCTACATCACATCCAATATCTCTTGGTCAAATAAGCTCAAAAACTCAAGTACTTAAATAGTATCACCTCAACTACCAATCAAAATGCTCGCTTTAAAACATCAACCAATGGGAATGCGCAGCTTGTGTAGTTCTGCTCTCTGTTAACATGTATCTCTCTCAGTCCATGCCAGTATAGAAAAAGCACTGGAGACTTCAACATCACCAAGCCTGGAGGTAGCTCGGCAACGGGCAGGAACTCCGACAACCTTCTTCTATGAAAGCGTTAAGTGTAGAGAGAAATCAACTAGATATTCGATGACACACGTATTTCAAATCGAAGGTGGAATGCTGGGGTGAATCCAAGGGTTAGCAAGAGGCACACTCTATCTTGAAGCATTTTATTAGAAATCTTATATTAAATTTACATTTTGAAATAGTTTTAAAAGCAATCTCATTCTTGTGATACTCACCTTCTACTTTAACTTTTATTTAGTGATGTGAAAATGACATTTTTTCTCATGAATGTTTCAGTTCCAATAATCAAGATAAAAATTATTATACTTATCGTTGTTTTATAAATCATGAATAAAATTCGTCTGCTTACTATACGTTAATTAAAAACGATTTTTAGGAAAATTAAAGACGGATTATATTTGATATCTATAATCTTGAAACGTTTTGAATCCCTTTTTGAAATCATAAGCATACTTCAGTTAGAATGATTTTTTTTCAGATTTCAATTTATTATTTTCTGGATGGCCCAAACAATTAACCTTTCCTATAAAATTTCCAAGAATGTTGCAGTTTTTGCAAATTAACTTTGCCTTTAACCACGTTTTAATGTATCAAGTGAGACTGTTACTATCAATAACAAAGAACTATTTATATTGGTCTAGAATGGTAAAAAATCAATTCGGAAAAAAGCTGATGGAGCTTTAGTAATATATTATTATTAAAGTAATAATATATTACTATCTAGAATGGTAAAGTAATTATATATTACTATAATAATAATATATTACTATCTATAATAAATAATATATTATTTTATTATAGATAGTAATATATTATTATTAAATATGAAATTATACCAACACCAATTGATTTTCTAAACTGATGTCAGTTACTAGTATCGTTGATATCACATATTTAACTTTAGAATTTATAAATATATGAAAGATACTTTTTTAAAAAGAAAATTACAATAGTTTTCTTATATTTTCCAGAATATTAATAGAATATCTAAAAATTATTTAGTTTCAATAAACTTTATTTTTTGGTCAATATTTGCACAGATTTAAAATCATCGCGTGAAGTTAAAACTTTTTAGTTATTTTCAAATATGTATTTGATGTTGTTTACAAAATGGTGTCTACAAATAAATATCGGATGGAAGATGAATCGGCATCCATTATAAGAAAATAATCACAGCTTTCGCTAGATGAAAAGTAATAACTCTTATTTGTCAATTGAAACTGAAGCGAATAAGATATCCAAACACCAGAAAGCCGGGAAAGTTTCTGGATATTTTCTTTATTCAAAGATGCTACAGCTTATTTGAATGAAGTAACAAATAATATAACATGCTTGATACACATTTTGGGGAAAGAAAGATTTATGATAGTAGATACTTTGTATATATTTAGGTAGACGCTTTGTTTTAAAAAGCTTTTCTTAAATATACAACAAAGTTTTAAACATACTGAGTCTTTGAATGCATAATTAATTAAGAATCGTTGATAATGAAGCTTGTTTCGTTTCCTCTTTTCCAAACAGTTTATTATGCATTTACATATAATCAATCATGTTTTCCTTCTGTTATTTTATATTTTTTTACATTAACAAAAACGCATTTTTCTTTAAACTATTAAAATTCTTTTATTAAAAATGTAAGATTTTTGTATGATACATAGAACATTTTATTAAAGTTGAAATAAATTAAAAATTTACTATTAAAGTCATTTTTTTGTTGATAAAAATTATTAGTGCAGGAGTTAAAATGCTTATTTTTTAACCGTTCGGTAAGGTGTTAAGGACAATGATATTTTGTGTTTTGATACATCTCAGTATAAGGTGACCTGGATGAGACCTTATCAGTCACCTTCTACTCTGTATAACTCATTATCTAATTAGCATAAATAATATCAAACAATTCTTCTTTGTTATTTATTTTTTTAAAAGTTATTTAAAAAATGACAAATTGATGGTATACACAGGTAGTAGATTTAAGAAATGACTGATTTCTTGTGCTTTCTTCAACATGGACCTCTTCCATACCAATCGAAGATAAAAAATTGTTTATTTAATTTTTTTCTGATTTAGTTTTAATTGTTAGTTTTACTTCCTAGTCGTAAGTGAATGAATTTCTGATTGACGAAATTATTATGAACACTTCATTTGTATGAATTGCTCAGTGACTTTATACCCTAAAGGGAAACAATGTGTCAAGCGTATCAGAACGTTTCTATGAATGAAATTTTAATGAAGCTATATTTATAGATGTACATGTAACTTTCAAAATAACATTTTGTATTCAAAAATATTTATGAGAAAGTCGTAGATGAAATTTTTGAAATGGAAACGCATGTTTACATTATTGATACATCCTAAATCCTCCTACTGTTTTAAAATTTCGCCTGTTAGATCTCAGTGGAATCGCTAATACTACAGAAAGTAGAGTTGAAATTGGAAAATTATCCTATTGGAGACTACTTTTATGACAATAGTGGCTAGTTCTCAATGAAATTTTTTCATAATGGTGGAATTCACTGTTGTTTATGAAATATAAACTAACTTTTGCAGTCATCACAACGAAACAAAGTCCTCTATCCCCAATTCACTTTAAAGGTTCAAAGGAAACTGATTTACCAAAATACAATTTGAATTGATTTCTTGACATTTAAAATATTTAGACTTTAAAACAGCAGTCATTTTGCAAATATGTTGTAGTTTATGGGAATCGCCATGAAATCACTTAATACTTTTGCCGATGACCAAAAACCGGCAATCAAAGAATAATCCCCTCCCCCCTGCAAATGAAAAGAAATGATCATTATCTTTAAAAAACAACATGCACCATGTAGAATTAATCGCTTTTTAAAGCCATATTTTTTGTAAAATTATATATTTGATATTTTAGCCGAATTATTCTATGTTCTTTTATTGAACATTGGAATAATAGAATAACTCAAATGTTTTGCAATTTTTACTTAAATGTAACAATGTAATGCTTATGTGATTGCATTTTAGAAATACAAAGATAAATAAAATAAATAAATGATAAAATTCAAATTTTTATTGTAGAACCATTTATTTATATTGTAAAGAGTTAAAGTAATTTTAGTTCATTACTTTTGAAATAGAAACATCAAAAAAGCTAGTTTTCTAGTTAAAAAGGTCTCAAAATAGTTACGAAATATTTCACATTTGCTTTTTACAAAAGAATAATTTTTCATCTTCATAAAATCCCTCTGCAGGATTTCGGCGTTTTGACTTTTAATTAAAAAGTTAATTTAAAACATTGGGTATTTTTAAAATTAATTCATTCAATTTTCTAATTCTCTTATTGAGTTTAAATTTAGAACATTTAACTTTGAGGAATTGACTTAATATAACGTAATTTCAAAGGCATTAGATATTTCCATCAAATTCCACGTCAAAATAGCTTTCTTTGAAGTGAATTATATAGATTTTTCTTATGTTTTTATTTCAAATGTAATTTTTTTAAAAAAAAATGTTAATAATTAAAAGACAAACGTCTTGAAAAATAACTGTCCTACTTAATTATATTTGAAAGGATGGTTACAAAGTTTATAAAAATATACAAAAATCAAAAATATAGCCTCAAGACTACAAAAAAGTATTTTCTCTATATTTATATAATTTCTCTATATTTATATAATTTCACAATATTATATAGTAGTTTCTCTATATTATATAGTAATTTCGCTATGTTATATAATAAATTCTCTATATTATATAATTTCTTTATCATTTTTGTTACAAAATCCGTTTCCTTTAATCATTGCGTATTCAGTAAAACAAGCAGAGATATTTTGAATCTATTATCTTTGAAATAATAAATAAATAAATATTCCGTTTTGAATACAATAACAAGGAGGGCACTAGAAACGAATTCTTATTAACAATTTTTCGAGTATTTATTATTGCCCACCTGAAAATCTTGTATCTATTTAATTTGTCTGAAGCTAATTAGAGGTTTGTGCCAATCATCTTATTGAGTAATTACCAGAACTCTTTATTTACAACTAATGACCTTGTTTGAGTGGGTGCTTTTATTTAACCCTCTAAAATTGAAGACTTGAATTAGGATATCTTTTTTTACATCTGTTAATTAATACAACCTTGAAGATCTCCTCAGTAGCGAAGAGTACTATTTTAACAAGTCATCATGCAATTAGCGAGTAATTGCTTAGTTAAATAATAATCTCAATTTATTAAAGAGTGTTTTTCTTGGATGTTGCCGTTTTGCTATATTTGTAACGCATTTCTATTATATTATTATTATCATCTATTATGTTTGTAATGCATTAATATTTAGATTTAGAAGAACAAAATAGGACAAGATATATATAGATATATATAAGTTGAACCCTAATTAATTTCTAAATTTTTATCTTAATTTAACCCATAGTTACTTCATTTCTAAAATTTCTTTTATTTCCTGATCCATTCCACTTGTCTTAGTTAATTAATTCAACAAAAGTTTTATAAAATTGCTAAATCGGCTAAAAGCCGGCAGATTCCAATACTCCGAGTGAAGGGATTAAAACTTCTGTTGAAATAATTTGTTTTAAAAATTACCTATAATCCCCTTATCTAAATGGACACTTATAGAAATCACTATCAGAACATCATGGCATGTAATCATAGGTAAAACATTTTTGTATCGCTTTTCACTCTCATCTCCCATTGTATCGTTTGTGAATCGGCGTTATTTCGCCCTTTCTTCTTTTACATGAATTTTGCTTTCCACGATGGGGGAAAAAAGCCAAGTTTAAAACTTAAAAATTATCTTTTCTCTTTGTCCACGACACTGCTTCAGAAAGATGCGTTTGCACACTTACGCTTTCAAACTTACATACAATAAGTTTAGGCACGTGTAACTAATGATTTTAGACCTCAATAAAAGAGAATGATCACTTAGAAATGATGAACGGTTCCCTTTGTTAATTTTTTAATTATGTGATGTTAGCTTATGTTTTTTAGTATCAAAAAAGGTAAATTATCAATGTTTAATAAAATAATATGAGAAAATCGAAATGATTTTGTGATAAAAAAGCTAATACATAATACTAATTATTATATTTATTAAATGGTATTCAATTGATTTATACATTACAGAAAAAATACACTTTATTTGTTTTTGCATGAGCTTTTCAAAATTTATAAATTATTTTGGAAGAAATTACTGGTAAGAATTTACATAGGTACCTAGATAAAATTTGGTCAACCTGAGTAACGTATAAATAAATATATAAAATGTATGATGCGTGAATATCTAATTATCTTTAAAAATGCTATAACACATGAAATATTTATAAAGGCTATAATTTTTTAACTTAATATTATAATCTATCTGAAAGATCGGTATTGTTTAATATGCGATTTATCTTACTTATCTAGTAATTATAATAATCAATAGATGGCGCTACATAAATTGCTGCTTTTAGAAATTATTTTTATAAATAAAAAACATACGTGGCGTCACCTATTGATCGATATAATAATTAGTTGATGATGATGATGTCGTGTCCGCTTTTTACCGCGGAAAGAGGGGTGCAGTAGCTTCAAGGGTATGAACCCCTGAGCACCCGAGGGCAGAAGTCTGACTTCTGGCTCATATGGAGATGAAACACACTCATACGCTTGCACAGCCCCTTTTTACAGGGGGGCGCATTCACACATCTCACAGATAGCACACAAAGGAACAACCATGCCCGAACCGGGACTCGAACCCGGGACCTCCAGAACACGAGGCAGACGCGCTACCTCTGTGCCAGCAAGCCGGCAATAATTAGTTAAATAAGATATATTGTGCATTAAGAAAATACCAAATGATTAATATATTTTGAAGGTTTGACATCCTTGAGACCAAAACTCACTATATTCTACAGGATCACAAGTGAATATTTTTTCAAATCTTTGTTGATATAATGAATTATTATGATTTGTATAAAAGAAAATCTTTAAAAACGGGACAAAAAATGTGTGAAGCTAACATTATTATTTATACATTTACTAATACAAATACAACATCCTTTATCCTTCTACATTTCATTTATCCTTCAATAAATACCTTAAGTAGGTAAAATTGTCAATGAATCCTTTAAAAGTATTTTAACTATATTGCTGCTCGTAAATGTAATAAATATTCAATATAACTGTTCTTCTAAGATTTTCTTTCTTCTAACTATAAATTTATCCCTAATTACGTAGGTCATTATTAAATTCCATAGATGAATTGTCTTCGTAGTTGTGTTTATTCCTATGATAAGTCCTCAAGTTCTGCCTTCGGGATAAATGGTAGAATCTTTAAGGCTGGAATTCCTCCATGGAAATTCAAGACAGAATCATTCTTGAAACGCTCCCAATTCTCGAGAGTCATTTTCTTAGAGAAAGTAATTAAAATTCTCCTTCGGAAAATTCTACTCGCTGCTACAGGTAATTGAATGGAAGTGTAACTACAGAGCAACTGAATGATGTCGATTCGGCAATTAAAAGAGTAAAGTTGTATTGCATGGGGAATCCCACTAACTTCATAAACTAGTATCCCTTTAAGAAAACACTATTCCATTTCGCAAGGAATACCAACTGTAAAATTAAGTTGAAGCGAAGTTAATTCTAAACATCAGTTTAGGAATTGGCATACTATTGGTGAAAAATTGCTTGTAAATTTCTAGTGAAAAATAACACGATATCATTGATATATTATACACTCTAAAAATTCTCATTGACACATTTACCCAAGAAATGACTGAAATCTGTAATGATTATGTCTAATAAGAGAAGTTTTCATTTCACATTAATCGATGATACTAAGTTTCAACATAGACATTATTCGTTTAGGAAAATTTTAAGTTTTTAAAAAGTTTTCTTTAATTAGTGTGGTGAAAGTTTCATAATCTTTCTTACACGAGTCATTAATTTTAAATGGCTATGGCACTCGGCTACAAACCCTAATATTGCGAGTTCGATCTTATCGGTCCTCACATTTCACACGCAATTCTGTCCGTATCTTTTACTATGGTGACTAGCGATATTGAATAAGCATTCATACAGCTATTTTGGCACCCTCTACCGGCAGCAAAAGTCGTCAGGTGCATTAGAAACAACAACCATCCCCACCACAATCATCATCATCATCATCAACATCAACAACAACTAACACACGTTCTGCTATCATTCGTCTCACCACCGACTCATTGGTGAGAGAGTATGTGATGAAATCTTCATAAGTCAGATAACATCGTCCGGACTTGAGTAATTACTTTTGTATAACGGGTCTGTTACCCAACTACAAACTCGGATGTAGCGAATGTGGTCTTATCGGTACTCGGGCAATCTAAGCATTCCTCCAAATGATCATGGAATCATAGATATCATCTCTATATGCATTTAACATCTAGATCCTTGAGATCAGTAAAGTTATAATTCTGCCTCCTTTCTCTATTAAAATATTATTGCCTGAATAATTTTCAATAACTGTCTTATTGGCGGTGTTAATCCCAACGTTATAAACTGAATCGTTGACGAACTTAAGAGATATATAGCTGCTGATTTTTAAAGAATATCATCAAACATGTTGAACAAAAGTGTGCAAAGAATTGCAATAACACCTCGATGCCCTTTATGCTTCTGGAGTAGCTCACAATGCCTTATTATAATTATGTTTATTTTACTGCAATTTCTGTTCAACTGCTGATTAAGCTATTCTTCTGAACAACAAAGTTCTGCTTAATTTGGTTTTCTTTTAACAGCCCTGCCGAGTTTTAATATTCAGTATTGTAGGGGGTCACATTGAATATTTATATCTGCTTTTAATTAAAAATTTCCTCAGCTTTACAGAGTATCTCAGCAAAACTGGATAAACTCTGCAATACCAGATTCGTTGTTTGGAAGACAAAAAAAATGCCAAAAGGTCTGTACCTCTACGACCCATAAGTTTTGGAGAAAAATGTGAGAGAAAATGTATGACGTCACATTCAATTGACGAAAAAACCATTATTCGGTTTCTGGATTCGACATCAGGACCTTTTTCGTGGCCACCACAATCTCCAAATCTGATCTCTTTACACTTCTTTATATGGGGCCAAGTAAAGGATTTGATTTATCTCTACCAAGTTAAATCAAATCACTGTGAATGAGCTAAGTCCATTTCTGAAGTATCTCTACCAAGTTACTTCAGAAATGGACTTAGCTCATTCACAGTGCATTTACTTTTGTGGACACTACGATGCTAAAACATTTACAGTCAACCATTGCATGACGCATGCATGCCACCATATGTGCAGGAGACACTGCGGACATTTTCATTAACCGGATTTGACACCATACATTTTCTCAAAATCTATGGGTCGTACAGTCACAATTCTCTGGGTATTTTTATGCCTTCCAAACAATGAATCTGGCCTTGCAGAGTTAATCAATCTTGCTGGGACACACTGTATTTTATTTCTTATGTACATGAGGTTATAGATATTTTTTAATAACATGGAAAAGTTAAGAGTTTTTATTTATATGCTGGATTCATTACATACTGATCATACTGAACAAATTATAACTATGTTGAATTTCAATTTTCAAATGTTGTTTTATTTTTAATACACAAAATCTTTTTTATTTTATTTTCGGTTAATAGCTCTGCAAATTAAGACGTTATTTATGTACTGTTCTGTGCTTCATTTCTTCAAACCTCAAATGCAGAATATTTCCATTATTCTATAAAATTTCTTATTTTTAAGAGTCGAGAATTTTTATAGATTGATGGCAGTGTCAAACAGAAAAGTGTAGATTTTTGGATAAAATATGCTTTCTTTAAAAAAAAATTAAGGAATCATTAGTCGTAATAATATTAAAAAAGCTTATACAATGCTACATACTAAATGAGACGCACTAATTACACTTTCGAATAATAATTACAGAAAAATTGCCTTATGATAATTTGCAATGTTCTTGGATATTTTATTAAAAATATATATATTAAAAAATTAGCATGTTGATTTTCGCATATTTAATGTATGCATGAGTAACAGAAGTAATTTTTTTTGTAACTTACGGTCCTTCGTGCAACTGAATTAAATGAATAAAATTAAGTTTATTGAATAATCGAATTCCCATTAAGTGTCCCAAACTTCAACTAAACTTAACTGAATTACCTCAGTTTGTATAATGGATTTGATTTGCGCAATAAAACTTGTTTTAAAAATCGTTAGTCCGAAATCCGGAAATTCATATCTAAGCCAGCGAGTAATTTGAAGAAACTGCCCCGTTATTTATTGGTACGGATGGCTGATGGGGCCCGGACGATACCCTGGGGAGTCATTCCACGCAGTCGTTAGGACCGGAACGATCTGTCGGTAAATGGTGATGACAATGGCCGATCTCCGGCGTCACTTTAGGATTGCAGTTTGAGCTCGTTTGGTGTGATTAACTTGGAAAATTTGGATGATAATTCTGGAGTGAAGCCAGTTTCGAATTGGTGGTCGATGGAGTAGAAGAAACGGGTCCATTTATTTCTCGTTTAAGATTCTCTTCTAAATGTCCTGGGTATTATCTGTGTTGGATTGATTTGGTTTGATGATTTTTTATGATATTAATTATGTTGCCTTGTTGGATAAAATCCTGAGGCTAGTTTAATAAAGTTAAGAATCAAATTCTATTCGTTGAAAGGTCGGGAAAGCCTGATTGGTAGAGCGTTGGACTCGAACTCTTTAGATTACGAGTTCGAAACTCACCGGCCAAAATATCCCCCAGTGTGTGGCGGAGTTCGTTAAATCTGTCGTGTTTGCCAAGTCCTCCATGCCGTTAATAATACCATTGGTGGTACTGGGTCAAAAATGATCGTTATCTGTCCCAGATCTGAATTACGATCGGGCATGTATGAAGTCCACCCTCTAAAAAAGGGTTGTGACGTGTGTGTAGCTAAGCCTTACTCTTCGCCCTAGATGGCGCTACTTGTAAAACAAGGGACTTACCCTCAGCTTAAAAACTACTGACTGTATCAGCGAGCTTGTCCATAACAAGTGTCATTAGAAACAACAACAACAAGGATTAATTTCTATTCGTGAAGCTCGTTTGGCGTGATTAACTTAGAAAATTCGGATAATTCTGGAGTGAAGCCAGTTCGAATTGGTGGTCGATGGAATAGTAAAAACAGAACCATTTATTTCTCGTTTAAGAGTCTCTTCTAAATGAACCGGGTATTATCTGTATTGAACTGATTTTGTTTGATGATTTTGTTTATGAATTTAATTATGATACCTTAATGGAAGAAAGCATAAGACTAGTTTAATAAAGTTACAGATCAATTTATAATCGTTGAAAGGCCAGTGTAGCTTGGTTGGTAGAGCGTTGGAATCTTACTCCTTAGGGCTGCGTATCCTAAACTCACCGGCCAGAAATTCCCCGAGTGTGTGTCGGCAGGGGCTAGTGAAATCTGTCATGGTCGCAAAGTCCTTAGTGTCGAGAGTAATACCACTAGGGGTACTCGGTCAGAGGTAATCGTTCTCTGTTCCAGATCTAAATTGTAATCTGAGATGAATGAAACAAGGATTGAAAATGATGAATGAAATCCATTCCATAAAAAGTGCTGTGATATGTGATTAGCTAAGCCGTACTCTTGAATCTAGATGGAGCTAATTGTGAAAAAAGGAACTTACCTTATTCATTAAAAGGCCAGCATAGCTTGGAGGGTAGAGCGTTGTGCTCATAATCCTTAGGTTGCGAGTTCGAACTTACCAACAAAAGATTCCCGGAGTGTGTGTTGGAGGGACTCATTAAATCTGTTATGGTCTCAAAGTCTTCCATGTTGAGAGTAATGCTACTGGTGGTACTGGGTTGGAGGTCATCGTTCTCTGTTCCAGATTTAAATTACGATCTGAGATGAACGAAGGAAGAATTCAAGAATGAAGTGCACCCCCTAAAAAGGGTTTTGACGTTTGTGTAGCTAAGCCATACTCTTCGCCCTAGATGGCGCTACTTGTAAAACAAGAGACATACCCTCTGTTTTAAAATCTCTGATTGCGTCAGCGAGCTTGCCCATGACAAGTGCCATTAGAAACAACAACAAGGATTAATTTCTATTCTTTGTATACTATTTTGAATGCAGGGTTACTCATTTTTACTTTGTAAGGAAATAATGTTTTCCTTGTCTATATTATAAAATATTTGTTTTAAAATAAAATTATTTATTTTTAAAGGGAATTAATTGAAGTCTGTCTTTGAGAATTCCATCTATAAAGTTATTTCATTATGCTGGAACAAGGGCGACGAACTTTTGTGAATCAACATGCCATTTTTTCTAAAGAATTGTTTATTGACTTACTGACGTGCCATCAAATAGTTTTTACTTGGGATTACAGGAAAAAAACTAAATGCAAACATCTTTTTATTTACTACAAAAAATACATTTTGCTCTGTATAGTAGTAAATATTTTGGTTATATATGTAATTGAAATTAAAGTAACATTAGTGTGGATTCTTTTGTTGTGAATTAGATGGCAAATAACTAATTTTAGGATCGCTGACTAATAACTAATTTTAGGATAATAGAAGATAATTTTTAACAACCGTTCAAATATCTGTTCCCTTTTACAAATGCAGTCCCGTTTGTTCGTAATACTTCATAGTTATATTTGAACTAAAATGAAAACCGTTTTGATCGGTGGTGTACCCTAAATATTGTATCCGTTGGCGTCAATGGTATGCTCGCAAACGGTTAGTCATCCCTTCTCTAGAACATCGGATCCTAAATTGTGAATAAGTAAATGAAGCATAATATAACCAAAGGCGATATTAATTGTCTAGTAGTAGTGTAGTGTAAAAATAACAAGGCTATAGAGATACAAAATCCTTTTTTTTCTATATAGAGATAGAAAATATTTAGATAGAAAAACTAGTCTTGATAATATACGGCGATATGAATTAAAATAATTATTTATAATTTTGATTTTCCACTTATTTATTAATATTTCTTTCGTTTATTTATATCGTTTCATGCTCTAAGGGAACAATATATTTCAAAATTTTAATTCTCTGTTTGAGGACACGGTACATTTTATAAGCTGAAATACAGAATTCAAAAACAAATAGACTGAAATGGATTTGAGGAAACATGTATTAGTTTTATTTTCCTTACTATCTAATAAGATGACATCTTCTATTTTAGGAATATTTTCCTATTTTGACTCAAATGGAAATCAATCGAATATTTGACTTATCTACGTATTCGAAGTCATTTTACTATTGAATTATAATTGTTATGAATGAATATTTAATTTTTGTTTACAACCATCAAAATGCGATAAATCGATGTACGGTAAGCTGGCAAAACAGTTAAGTGGTTAAAGATTAAGTAAATAAATATTATAAATTTTTATTATGACAAAAATGATAAAATTTTTATTATGAATAAATGATAAAATTTTTATTATGAATAAATGATAAAATTTTTATTATAAATAAATGATAAAATTTTTATTATGAATAAATGATTAATTTTTATTACGATATGATTTTTATTATGAATACATATGATTAATTTTTATTATGAACTAGCCGCCTTTGGCAACCAGCCGGTTCGCCAATATTAATGCCGACGAAAGGGTTCAATCAATTTTTTTATATAACTTGGTCTCATAATAAGTTTTTCAGCAAGATATTTTTAGCTTCAAATTTTGATAGTCATATAATTGACTTATACTATTATGTAGGCCTTAAGCAGTCCTATCTTTGAAGTCCGCATCTCTCTCTGATTTTCTATCAATGCACGTAAAATTCACTTTTAAATTAAAGAGGAAATCATGAAACTTCAATTAATATAAAGACCTCTTTACTCAATCTAAGCATGTCTTTAAATAAAACTAAGAACTGAAAGCAGAAAAGTCCGACATTGAAGTTTTATGTTCAATACAGAAATTGAAACATTATAATTTTTTTTATAATTTAAAGGATCTCAAGGAATTATTCATCAAAAATTTCACAGGTTAATTGAAATCTTCATTTTTTAATTTTATTTTTAGATGTATATTAATGATCTCTATAATATTTTTTTAAGGTTTATAAATATATTTCAAAAAATTATGGTTTAAATTCCTTTGGTCTTAAAGATTCATATTTGTAAAATATTCTTAATATTTCAACTTCTAAATAAATAAATAAGCATTTCTATCTTCTTCAAATCTGGATGATTTATTCAGTTCTGAATATTGCAAGTTTAGAACAATCATCATTATCATAATCTAGACCAATTATTCTAGATTAACCCTGATTGACTTCTTTGATATCTTGATAAATGTGATCTAAAATCGCCAGTTTATATCGAATAGCTATATTGAAATTTTCATAGATATATCAGCTTTGATGATTGATTTAGTTGATTGGAATGCCACTTTTTTATTTAAAGACTTATTGTCTCAAGAATATTTTGTTAAATATGATTCACAGAGCAGATGATGTATGTAAAAATTTAATTTATCTGCATTTTCCCCTAAATCTATAATTATATATTTCACTTGGACCAATTGCTAAGAGATTTATATCTCTTCCCAAAAAATTAAGAAATTATATGTTGGGCTCCGATTGCAGAAGATGCCTTGTAGATGTTAAGCCACATTTGCCTTAAATAAAATTGTTTAATTGGATTAGTAATATATGTATAGTAAAATATCATAGAAAGCGTTTCCATCCATTTATTTTCCAAAAATATCATGTTTCATATTTGTTTCATTTTATACAGACACGTGCCGAAAATGAAATTTTTATATGTTTAATTTGGAATGATAGTTGATTTATTTTTCTCGTGAGAGATATTGTTTGATATTGTTGATATTGTTTTGGTAGAAAGTTTTGATGTCTTCGAAATATGCGGGTAAAAATAGTTTTATATGCTTTTACAAATTTTTCGTTGTTTATTATTACGTATGCTTGTTTAAAAGAAGATTTGAAATAGCTTATATGCTTTTATAAGTATAGCTTTAATATTAAGTTACTTCGTTGAAAGAAGATGCGTTTTTATTTCGCATGATTCATTAAAATGCGGAGATAAATTACAATCACGAAGGCGAATTCTTTGATTTGCACAAAATATCTTCTTCACATAAGTCAAATCAACAATTCAAAACATGTCTTATTGTTTTAAAAATTAAAAAAAAAGAATGCAAAAATATTTTACTGCTACTGATTATCAATTGCTTTTTGTTTGTCGTTTCTTTGAAATGACGTCATTTTCAAAGTTCGTTTAATATTTCTTGCGTTTAAATAATTCATCTCGCTCTCAGAAAATTATCGTTTGGTGCTTTTCTAAAAATTCTTTTTCAGTTTTAACTGTCGCACTTTGGTAATATATTTTTACTTTGTATTTTTATTTATTTTAATTATTTAATTGAATAAATAATTTTGATATTGCAAACGATCAAGGAAAATTTTCTCTTGCATTTACGGTTTTAAAAATATCACATTTCCTATTTATTTCATTTCATATAATCACGTGATGAAAATTATATATATTTTTTTGTTTTATTTATGGTAGTAATTAACTTTTTTAAAATCAGAACTTCAGAAAATGTGATGGCAATATTTTATTAAAAGCTGATTTTTTTTTAGATCCTCGAGAAGATAAAATTTTATTTTTATTTTATTTTATGCGAAATAAATTGTTGGAAAAAAACGATTAAATTAAATGTTCAAAAATTCATTAAAAAAAGAATTTTAATTTATAGGTCAAAACATTAGTATCATTGAAAAGCTTTTTTTAGCTTTAATTTGATGCCAAATTTAATTTTGTGCTGTAATATTTTCGGAAGTTATAGCGAAAAAACTTCAAAATTTGGTTTATTTTTTAATTAATTAAAGTTTTAATTAAAAATTCCAAAAAAGGGCTCCGAGGTGCACATTGCCGGCACCCAAGGTATATATATATTAAATTTGGTAGCTGTAGGTGGAACGGTCTGGCCTGTACATCGCCAACACACACACACACACACACACATACATTGTGCTTTATTATAAGTAAAGATTTTATTTTATGCGAAATAAATTGTTGGAAAAAAACGATTAAATTAAATGTTCAAAAATTCATTAAAAAGAGTTTTAATTTATAGGTCAAAACATTAGTATCATTGAAAAGCTTTTTTTTAGCTTTAATTTGATGTCAAATTTAATTTTGTGCTGTAATATTTTCGGAAGTTATAGCGAAAAAACTTCAAAATTTGGTTTATTTTTTAATTAATTAAAGTTTTAATTAAAAATGCAAAAAAGGGCTCCGAGGTGCACATTGCCGGCACCCAAGGTATATATATACCAAATTTGGTAGCTGTAGGTGGAACGGTCTGGCCTGTACATCGCCAACACACACACACACACACACACACACACACACACACACACACACACACACACACACACACACGTTG
>JAOUZG010015602.1:4438842-4451309 GCA_026289955.1 Argiope argentata | reverse complement strand
ACACACACACACACACACACACACACACACACACACACACACACATTGTGCTTTATTATAAGTAAAGATAAATATGATATTTTTTATGATATGATCTTTATTATGAATAAATACGATTAATTTTTATTCAATGATTTTTATTATGAATAAACATGATTAATTTTTACTATGATATGATTTTTATTGTGAATAAATATGATTAATTTACATTGTGAATACATATGATTACATTTTATTAGATTACGTAAATAATATTATTGTTTGATTCCCCGATTTATTTACGTTTTATAAGAACATTTGTTTTTTATCTGTTATTTTAGTTATACGTATCCATTACTATCAATCCTTGTTCAATCTCTTTCAATGTAAAATTTAGGATAGAAAAAAAAGGTGCAAACATATATATTAGATAAATATTACTCATTATATAATATTGTCGATATTGCGCGATTTTGTAAAAATATAATAAACTCTTGTTACATCCCCGTAGTTAATCGTTATTTAATTTTTAAAAGAGTTAATATTAAAATTATGCGTATCATTTTTTGGATATCTTCAAACATGTTAAACTGCTCGGCAATATTTCCTATTTCATTCTTTAAGCTAATTTAATTTGATATTTAAATTCTAAATTCTTTATTTTTGAATTCAACATAAGGAATTTATGCCAGTTAAAAAACCACTTTGCGATTATTGAACACCTTAAACTAAAAACATAAACACCAAAATGTTCATAGAGAAATAGAATATATAACTGTAATTATTAACCAATATGTTGTAAAAATACTTCACCTAATTTTTCAATGCTTTCACAAAATGTCTTAACGTAGAAATTATAGAATACGATCGAGTAAATTCTTTCTTTTTGTGATGTATTAGTGTTCCATTTTGTAAAAGAGAATAGGTGACGTTATAAACGATATAAGAAAACATGCGACGAATTAAGAAGTGAAATACACTATTCGTATACCGACAGTGCAATTCTCACAGACATTGTTTATTTGATTGCGTATTAAAATCAAAGCAATCAATTAAGATCGATTTTGTATTTATTTATAATCTCAAAGCTATAACCGATAACATGATAATTTTTAAAATTTCTGCAAATTAGTTTCTAAAAATGTATTTCGGAAATAAATTAATTTCTATATTTTATAAATATGTGGAGAGTTGAAATTTAAAAGAGAATTAGTTACAGTTCTGACTTTAGAAAATGGTATTCTATTTAGTAGATTAATAACAAATCTCAAAGAGATCTCATTGCATAAAGGTAATAATTCAATGGCAAAAAATATGCTGTACACATGAAAAATGAGAAAACAGTCATTATAGGTAATTGAGACTAACTGTAACCGAATAATGACTCGGGATTTACATATAGTGGGAAAATTATACGAGTGCATATTCAAATGTAACTCTTTAAGTCAATTAAGGAAAATATTCCTTCCTTTTAGAGTAACGAATGTACCATAATGAGCGGAATGACGTTTCATGTTCGGGTGCAATGGCTTTTGAATAATTACAAGTCTGGATGTATATGTTCTGCTGTTGAAGTTGGCTCTAAACTTTACATAGTTAAAACATGGTCTGTATTAGCAATTTATAGAATGATAACACATTTCCGTGCAGACGTTATTTTATACGATGCTTTGCTGCTTTTATTATTCCATATTAAAGGCATGAACCAGACAAATCAGGAAGTTAACCGTATCAAATATTTACGGTAGTTGTACGTTAATCATCTCGGATGACTGTTACAGAATTGTATGAAAATAAACTCATTAGAAGCGAATAAAAGGTATAGTTTAATTGAACGTTAAGATTTTCTATGTTATCACATAATACTATTTTAGGGTTCTGCAGTTATCTGTAATGATGTATCTTTCCGCTTAGGATGCGAAAGCTGCATTTTCATCTAAAATTTCCTAAAATGTCTATGATGATGATGAAAATGTTTTTAATGATTGCAGTTACTCATAACTTTGATAAATACTATGATGATCAATAGTTACTAATTTAACTCTTTGCAGTCCGATGTCGAGTGTGACTCGACATTCAAGATTGTGCATCATTTTGACGTTTTATTTAGTTATTTTATAAATTTAATTGTTAAAAAACGCCTACATAATGGTTAAGAGATGTAAATTAATTTTTCAAAGAAATTCGACTTAAAAGAATTATGTATATTTATTTTTCATAGCAATAAACAAATCTTTGTATTAGGTAAATAATTTTGCATCTAATTATTTTTCGGACTGCAAAGGGTTAAAGTTTTATATGCATGCATAATAATTTTCTTTTTCTAAATTCTAAAATTTCAGTCTCAGATTCTTATCTAATTTTCCCATGAATATCTATTGAAAATAATACTTACAATTTTATTACTGATTATTTCATTTTAAAATTATACATTAGGTTTAAGGGACATGTTATTTTGATGCATTTCGAATGTTATAAGGAAAATTACAGAACCCGTTTACATTTTTATTTTATCTCTTGTGATGACTTTTATCCATTGATCGAGGTAAGTATATATCCATGTGTATTTTCTTCAAAAGTGTTGAAATATTGAAATTCTCTTTACGCTATACCTCTCTACGGATATGCGTCAATTTGACTCGATAGTAATTTTGACAAAATTTTGAGTAAACATGCAAACATTACCTCAATAATAGGAATGTACCGCCAATACTTCGATCCGTTATCCGATATCGTTGCCTCAAATGAAACAAGCTATAAATAACTGTTGCCAATAAGCAATAATCGAAAGAAGAAGCGCAGAATGTCAATTGAAGTCAGAGTTCGAAGATATTTTGAAGGTTTCAGTTGCTTAATTCTAGTATTGAAAAATAAAATACTAGAATATTTTTTGAATTATTATTATTGTGAACCTCAATTTTATATTCTTTTGACAAAAAAGCCCTTCCTTATCATCTGAATATGTCTAGAATAGGAAATAAAATTTTACAAAACATAGTCAGTATTTGTGAGGAGTATTCGTTCATGCGTAAAATCGACGCGTGTTCGCAGATATAGGTCTGTAAGAAATGTCCGCAAACCTAGTGTTAAGTAATTCAACATTAATGCCCTTATAAACAAACAAAGCGGAATTGTGTTATAATTATAGTTTCTTTGCTTCCCAAATGTTATTACTACATAATTAGGGGCCGCGATAGCCTGGTGGTATGCCACATCATCTGTTGTTCTCGTCATCTGATATCGGTTCAGAATTACTAATCTCTCCCACTATTATACTATTTATTTACACAATTTTGACAAAAAGCCCTTCTTTATCATATGGATATGTCTAGAAGCGGAAATAAAATGTTACAAAACATAGACGGTATTTGTGAGGAGTATTCGTTCATGCGTCAAATTGACGTGTGTTCGCAGAGATAGGTATAAAAGAAACGGCAATTTTCCAAAAATAAACAAATAAATAAAAATAAAAGCAATGAAAAACCTCTGACAAAAGTCTCGCTCTCTCTATATAAAAACATTAACTAATTTTTCTTGTACAGTTCTATAATAAAACAATATGGCTGTTTAAAATTTGAAAACATAACCTTGTTTATTGTGCCATTGGAAACACAGTTTATGTTCATTATTTTCCTGCAATGATTATTTTACTAAATTATAATAATGTTTTAACCAGTAATTTTTTCCTCGTACTATTTGAAGTATATTAAATACATTATTCTTTAACATTTCATGCCTTTTCTTGCTTGTTTAATAGAAAAGATATATATCAATCAAGGAAAATCACTGGGGATCAATCGAAAAATTGAGCTATACATGTACATTTACAAGACAATTTACAAGAGTTGCATTTTTATCATATGATTGATCAATCCAGGAACATCAAAATGCCTTAATCATTTGCCTCAAATCTCTCTCTCTCTCTCTCTCTCTCTCTCTCGCTCTCTCGCTCTCTCGCTCTCTCGCTCTCTCTCTCTCTCTCTCTCTCTCTCTCTCTCTCTCTCTCTCTCTCTCTCTCTCTCTCTATATATATATATATATATATATATATATATATATATATATATATATATATATATATATATATATAATTAACAATATGTAAGATGAGGGAGGGGAAATATCGCATTATTTTTCCAATTTAACTTTGATGGTTGGAGTCGAGACTACAAAATTGCTTTTTTAAAGACCAAAAAATGTTCGTTAGGCTTCCTTAATCAATTCCATTAATATACTGTTGTAAGGTTTTGACTTGATTTGCTATACTCAATATAGATTCGATCTTTTTCTTTAGCGACAAAAACATTATTTCTTGTTTTTTTATTTTTCATATGACCACAACAGTAGAAGAAATTTAATACAGATATATTTGAAATAAAAGAAGTTATCTTTTGAAGCAAAGATAATATTTCAAAAGTTTTACTTTGTATTTTTAGAGCTGTAAAATGTTTGGGTAAGAGAGAAATATGATCCTTAATGGATAAACTCTAAACCGCTTTCTGAAATAAAAGCACAAAACAAGAATAGAATGTTCAAACGAATGCTTTTTTATTTAGGAAAAGAAATTTATCTAAAATTTTTGCCATCCCTAATACTTATCAATTTTTAGAAGACATTCTTTTAAAACACTAGAGAATATTTCCCGAAATTGCGTTACTTACAATATAAGATTTCTATGAAACTTTACGTTTTATATTGTTACGTTTTTAACGTAGCGGGTTCGGATTGAATGGACTTTATTTGAGGACAGCACAAACAAATTTATTTACAGCTATTTACAAGTATTTGAAGGATGACTTGATAAAGTAAAACTCCTGATTGAAACAATCCAGCGTCAGCAAACAACAGCAGTCAACAGGAGCTATCGTATAGCACAGTAAACAGTAAATCACAGCGAGCTCAATAACACAACGTTAACAGCAAACGTAAACATAGCTCACTAATAAGCAAGAATAGTAATCCGCTAGTTCAGCGAGACACTTCTCTTCCGAGAGGAAATAGTCGATTACGGCAACCAGTCTCTTATATAGCCGGGCTACCAGACTATTCCTTTCACCAAATCAACACGGCTCGCGCGAAGCTCCTCGCCAAATTCTACCAACCTCGGTGGGCACCCATGGCGCTCGCCCACACGTAACAATATTAGTAAAATCAAGCTATTTTGATTATTATTTCTTAACTTGTTTTTAAAGATATTACTATTTTGAGATTATCTAATAACGTGAAAGCTCTGGTATAAGAAATAATCTAAAGTTACCTTTCTTTAAACCTATTTTTATGAATGAAATCAATCATAATAATGTTAAATGATGCAAACGTAAAGCAAATTTTATCTTGATTATAAAATTATAGCAAAGATGACACTAAAACTTTATTTCATCGTAAAATACAGATGTATTAGAAATGATTTTGTTGAATGCAATTACTCATAACTTTAATAAACACTATGATGATAAATAAACATGATGCAGAAATTAATTTAACCCTTTACGGTCCGATGTTGAGTGTGACTCGACATTCAAGACTGTGCATCATTTTGGTAATGTTTAATATAATGATTAAGAGATGTAGATTAATTTTTCAAAGAAATTCGACTTAAAAGAATTATATATATTTATTTATCATAGCAATAAACAAATTTTTGTATTAGGTGAATAATTTTCGATCTAATTATTTTTCGGACTGCTAAGGGCTGAAGTTTTATATGCATGCATAATAATTTTCTTTTGTGGCTTCCTTTGATCAAGTGGGTACTATTCATTCTATGAGAGATCGAACCCTGCCGACAGAAGACTTGCCGTGTCTGTGGTTACTGGCGTACGTATAAATGAGCCGTAGTCAATATACTCCATGGGACTTCAGACCACTGGGAGTATTGGTTCAAAGGATGATCGTTCTCTGATTCAGGTCTAAATTATGATTTGTGGGTGGGTGAATGAAATGTAGGAATGACATTTCCATCCCTTAAAAGGTGTGTAATCAATCATTGTTTAGAAAAAAGGTCTCTTTATTGAATTAATCGCCATTTTGCGATACTCGTAAATACCAAAACTTCTTCAAGGCCGCACAACAGCTGAAACTCAAATGCCACTTGATAAAATCAGCCGAAAATTATAACTTAACTGTACCTTTGAGAGACTTTTTATCATGAAAGAAACGAAAACCTCAGGACCCAGACGGACATTACGGATTTCTGACTCTATAGTGATTGTTTATATACTTATACATGCCATAAAGTTGTTCACAACGTAATTTATCAATTTTTTTCGCTTTCAGTTAATCTTTTCCCCCTGAAAGTTCAACCCATTGTCACCATTTGTTTAAGTATTCTTGTCCTCTGCTGAGAGTTATATACAAAAAAAATGAATAGATTCGTTTAAGATTTGACGCCGATAGTATTCTCTCTGGATGGTTTGACATCTTTAACATAAAAGTATGTTAACTTTCTTTAACATACTTTTTTTTCTTCCCCCCCCCCTTCCTTATATCTTGTGATCATATAATTCGTTATATAATTTAGTGCTATAGGCACCGGGGGCACAGAATGGCGTTATGTTATGTCTAAGGTATGAATAAACTGGATAAAATATGAAACAAACGAGTAGAAACTAACACAGAGAAACTTATTTAAAATCACACACGTATTGTTTTACGTCAATTTACAGCATGTAATAATCAACACAAATTAAAAGCGTTTCTGCTAATTTACATGATATAACTTTGGCATGTTAGTGTTAATTACATGATGTATTATTCTGAGATGCGGCTTCATTTGTTTCTCTCTGTGACTAAATAAGTTATTCAATGATTAATAGTGAAATTAAAACTCAATTATTAAAACTCTATTCCAATAAAAAGCAAATATTAGTTGTTAAATTTAGGAAAGTTGTACTTAAAAATAGCACTTCCAGATTTTTTTCCTTTATACCCTTTAAAGTTTATTTATTTATAAAATAAATGCAAAAATTGATATATTTTGAATATATATTAGCTAACAATAACTATAGCCTGGTTGAAGGGGGTTGGATTCACATTCATTGGGCTGCGAGTTCGAAACCGCCAAACGAAGACTCAGTGGATGGCGCACATTAAATCAGACGTGGATGCAAAGTCCTTAGTGTCAAGAGTAATAACATTAGGGGTTAGAGGTGATCGTTCTATGTTGAAAAAAAATTACGACTTGTGGATGAATGAAGGAAATGCATGACATTCCTTCCAGTAAAGGGTTTGTGACCAATGGCACAGGATGGCGTTCTGTTATGTCTAGGGATGTAGTCACTAGAGTGGTTCCTTTTACTATGTATTACCAAAAACTAAATATCGGCACTTTATTCCACCATTATTATGCTCCACCACAATCTCTTTTTTGAGCGTACATCAATCCTGACCAGTTTGGTATGTGGATAAATGGAAAGGGACGACCATTCCAAATTTTTTTGTGAATATTTTTATGAGTAGTAAAATGATTTTCACACCATTTCGAAACTAAACAACTATATTTTTATTGATACAAATTTAATAGTTGTTGAATTTTGAAATTTTTCTTTAGATGAGTCATAATACATATTGATAACTATATATTGTTACACATTGTGATTTTTTATATTGATAACTATAAGCTGACATATATCTCAGCTTATAGTTAACAATTACAAACATCTCTTGGCATAAGTCCTTTTTCATGTTTAAATAATGAGGTTACTATAAAGTATACTAAGCAAAGTAGAAATTCTTTTTGGAAATAGATAATTTTTTTTCATTACAAATACGAGTCGTAAATCGAATTTCTGTTATTTTAAAATAATATCATCTTTTCTTAAATAAATTATAAGATTTTATTACTAAGACAATTCAAAGAGATTTGCCTGCATTACATTATATGAAACATATAATATTTTGGAAATAACAATTAATTATAATTACAAGTTAAAAATCATGAGATACGAGTATAATAACAAGTTAAGAATCATTACATACGGTGAGTTGTTAAATAGAAATATATTGTAAGCATGATAACACATTGTGAATCTCAAACTGATTTAAATGTCAATTAAGGGAAGTTAAATGACATGCAATTTCTAGAATTGAGATAAATTGAATGGAACTGCAGAACAGATAATAGCTTTTATATCTGCTAATGTCTGAGTTGGTTTGAGTTTAATGTCTTATATGATTGTTTAATTTATAATTTCAATAAGGCAATTTTGTTTTTATTATAAAGTAGTTTCTATCCAAATTCAACCAAAAGTTGAAATTAACAAAAAATGTTTGACCTTAATAAAAATTTTCATAGTTTTTATGTCCTTAAACAGTTAGACATTCCAGATATACTAACGTCGGCGTCCTGCCACAGAGGTAGCGCGTCTTCATCGTGATCTGGGCATCCTGGTTTCGAGCCCCGGTCAGGGCACGTTTGTTCTTCTGTGTTTTATCTGTGAGATGAGTGAATGTGTCCTCTATGTAAAAAGGGGGCTGTGCAAGCGAATATGATAAGTCTGTGACATCTTCATATAAGCTAGAAGTCAGACTTCTGTCCTCGGGTGCTCAGTTATCCCTATCCTCAGAAGCTACTGCATCACTCCTTCTCTTGTAAAGCGGACACGTCGTCATCAACTGGTATACAAACTTAACTGATGTTAGCTTTTAAAATTAATGAAAAAATTAAAATTTAATTTTAATTCACATGAAACAAGGATTTTAGACAGTATGATATGTAATAAGTTCTTTATACAGAATACGGATTATAGTTGTAAACACACATATTTTTATTCCATGCGTGGCATACATTGTTTCCAATTGCCTGTTTTGTTCCAGGATTTTGAGAATAATTAAAATGTTAGAATAATAAATTTTTTATGGCGAGAAAGTAGTAATAAAAAGAATTTTATTACTACTTTCTCGCCATTGTTTGCTTATTAATAATGTTGTTAAGTATTTACCTTAATTGAAATCATAAATCAAATGAAATAATCAATCAATAATAAATTGAAATAACTAATCATTTAAAAATGAAATAATCAATCAATAATAAATATAAAAAATTAAATTAATAATAAATAGAAATAAACAATGATCGATTTTCTCGTTTGCCTAGTATCAAAATCCGAATTTTACAAATATTTATCAAGATAACAAGTTAAAGAATAACCGATTTTGTTCATACATTGATTATTCCTAGAGCACATTAATTTTTGTTTATTGGATACATTAATTATGATGGATGTTGCCTTTATTGAATACTTGTGGTGATAGTTCCATTCTATCCAATGTGACGTCAATAATAATAATACTAATAATAATAATAATAAATTATAATGTCCTCTCTTAAAAGTAAATGCAGTTTATTTTTTTGCAAGATATACGATTTGTTTTTTCAATAAAATTAAATAATAAATTTTTAATTAATTAAATTTTTAATTATAATGTCCTCTCCCAAAAGTAAATGCAATTTATTTTTTTACAAGATACGCGAATTGTTTAATAAAATTAAATAATCAATTTTTCAAAAATATTTTTAATGTTTTCTAATCAAAAGTAGTAGTAGTAAGTGTTTTGGAAGTACCATTACTCTGCTACTGCATTTATTTAATATTTCCATCTCGATAAATGATTATATTCTGGTTTGGTTTAGTTTTGATTCCTATGTTCAATATTGTGTAGCATTTTTAACTTTAGCTGTATTCAGACATATTAATATATATATAAGAAATTTCATGAAATATTATCTGAAAAGTTATTACAATTACTTAACAAATAGACTTTGGTGCAATATATCTATATATTGTGCAAATGACGAAATTCGCATTCTTTAAAGGTTTATAACAAGCGTTATATGTAAAAAATTGAAAGGTTGTTTTTATTTCTTTTTTCGTATCTAATAATGAACTGAATTATTTCATTCCTAACTATTTTAAATTAAGTTTCTTCAATAAACTGTTTCACATTCGTAATATAGTTCTTTTGCGTAATTGTTTTTCTAGATTGTCTTGCATTCAAATTGTTTATCTACTTTTTACATTAAAATAAAAGAAAATGTGATATATATTCTCCAATCAGTTACTGAACAATACACAATTCAGTAAATAATTGTTTCCTTCCGCTGAGAGAGAATGAAAGAATAACTTATTTGAATTAACTTATTAATCTTAGCTTTTACTTATCGTATAAGAAATGTATATTATATTAGACAAAAGCATATTTTTAATGCATACAAGAACGTTTCTGGCAGACAATAACCTGTGGTTATATTTGATTCTCCATGATGATTTCTCTCTTATATATTTATTATGGAAATTCTGATATTTTTCTTTCCTGAGAAATTTTTCATGCAAAATTTATGTGAATTTCATTTTGAGAATTTGAGACATATGAGAATGTATCTGTTCAATTAAATTTACTTTTTTTCTGCTTTTATTGAAATTATTCTGTAGAAGTAAAGGTACAAACAAAGAGGTGACAAAAAATTATAAATTATTATAAAATATTATATTTATAAATATAAAAATTGATAAAATTGCTAACGGAATTTTTTTTACCATTTATCAACTATATTTAAAAAATATTTTCTTTCAATTTTAATATTGACTTAACATTTCTTTCTTCTCGTTATAACCCCCCCTCCCCTCGAAATTTAGTTATTCCTTACTTAAAATAGTATTTCACGCCGAAATCAAACAATAAATCTTTGTATTATAGCATTATTTTCCATCATAGATTTATAGTAATTATGAAGATTATTAAAAAAATTGTCTCATTTAATAAAATTGTGAGTGTTTCCTTAAAAGATTTAGTATCTTTTGGAGTTTTGGATATGATACGATACGATGAATTCCTTCTCATAAATAATTTACTATTTTTCGAAAAAATCATTTAAAATTTTATTACCATGTCAGAACACGATGTTGATTTGAGAATGAGATTTTTGATGTCAACAAAAATCCGTCGGCGAAAAATAAAAATATCCGTTCGCGAATTTTTTTTTAATTATCTGCCCGAGAGTCTCAAACAATCAACTTTTAATAACGCTTTTGGCATTGCTTTTACAAAAGTTGAGATTTAAAAAAATGAGTTAATGACTACAGTAAATAAAACCTAGACGAATGTCATTTTGAGTGTGTGATTATATGAAATGAAATAAATAGAAAATGTGATATTTTTTTAAGAATAAAGGCTAGACAAAGTTTTTTTTGGATCGCTTTCAATACTCATTCACTGGGACGATTGAAATGAATAAAAATATAATTTAACTTGCACGAGAAATAAGAAATCTTAATAAGAAATCATGTTTTGTAATGATGCATGAAATGCGCATAGAAGATTTCACTTTTATCTTTTTTAAAATCAATAAAAATTTATATTTTCATTCTTTTATTTTAATATTAAAGCATTCGTCCTAGCACAGAGGTAACGCGTCTTCCACATCGTACCTGGTTCGAGTCCCGGCCAGGGCATGGTTGTTCTTCTGTGCTCTATCTGTGAGGTGAGTGGATGCACCCCCTGTAAAAAGGGACTGTGCAAGTGAGTGTGTGTGGGGGTCATCTTCATATGAGCTAGAAGTCAGACTTCTGCCCTCGGATGGTCATGGATCTATAACCTCAGAAGCTACTGCACCCCTTCTTCCATTGTAAAGGACATTAAATATTGAAAATCTTTCTGCTGAATAAATCATTATTTGAGTGAATCAATTTTGTTTTATTCCTAGCGATAAAGGTATCTTCACTTGTTAACCTCCAGAACATTGTTTCCTATTTTGATAATAATAATGTCTCCTTCCAGTTATAGAGTTTTTTCATAAAATTTTTAATGAGAAAACATTTGTGTAACTATGTTAATACATTAAAATTTCTTTTTGCTGTATTTGAACAAGGCGAAAATTAAATAAATTATTCTTAGTTAAACTTGAGGCAGAACTTCAAAGCTAAACGAGTATTTTGGAAGTTAAAATAGGAGAAAGAAGGTCAAACTTCCTTGATGAATAATTCCTCCTTTGCTGCGAATAAACCTCTCTAATTTGTTTAGAGAAACTCGCGCTTGCCTCTCATCTCATTGCTGGCACTCATTTGCGCCTCTTGCTGCATTATTTCACACTTTTAAGAGTAACACAGCTGCTCCAGAAGGTTGATATTCACTCATTTTAATTTCGCATTTTCAGGGAATAAGTTGGTGATGCTTTATCCTTATTTACTACTTTAGAGAAATGCTCACATTTCCGGAGTGGGAAATGCCATTTTCCTGGTTCTGTTTTCCTTCGACGTTTTCTATTGAAATCTCTGGTAATGAATCATTTGATGCATTTTCTTTTTCTTTGAATGAATCCTTTGATGCATTTTCTTTTTCTTTGAATGAATCCTTTGATGTATTTTCTTTTTCTTTGAATGAATCCTTTGATGCATTTTCTTTTTCTTTGAGTGAATCCTTTGATGTATTTTCTTTTTCTTTGAGTGAATCCTTTGATGCATTTTCTTTTTCTTTGAATGAATCCTTTGATG
>JAOUZG010015602.1:4409884-4438832 GCA_026289955.1 Argiope argentata | reverse complement strand
TGCATTTTCTTTTTCTTTGAATGAATCCTTTGATGCATTTTCTTTTTTCTTTGAGTGAATCATTTGATGTATTTTCTTTTTCTTTTGTACATGATAATGAATTGTACTCTCTCTCACCGGATTTAATAGAATGGTAAAAAAAACCTTCTACTTATTTTGATAATATATTTAATGTTACAATTGTTATTGTCGTTATTTAGTATCTTTTATAGTAGTCAAAAAATACAATAAAATTTATCTTGCATCATTCTGTAAACATGGAATATGTTTAAAAAGTTATGAGTTATCAAGCATAATCATAAAGGAATTTGGTAATTTTAATTTTAAAAGTTGAAATGATTTGAGTCCGTATCATTGTAATATTCATGACTTTATATTATTGTATAAATTTCGATCTGAAAAACCGGAATTATCCATTAATGGAAATTGTTTCATTATATCAGATAATTAATATTATTTTTGTCGACGTCTTGGCACAGAAGTAGCGCGTCTTCATTGTGGTCAGAGAAACCCGGGTTCGACTCCTGGCTAGGGCATAGTTGGTCTTCTGGGTAGTATATTTCAGGTGTGTGAATGCCCCCCGTCCCCCTGTAAAAAGGGGCTGTGCAAGCGAATGTGGTGAGTGTGTAGCTCAGTCTGAATCTTCACCCTAGTTATCACTTCTTTAAACACAAGATACGCTTATTCGGCTTAAAATTGCTAATGGCCGTCAGGATCTTGTTTATGGCAAGTGCCATTAGTAACAACAACATAATATATATTTTAAATATATTTGATCTATGAGATATTCTCTTCTATTCATATTACTGTAAAAGGAAGTAAAATATATTTTTCGTTGTGAGCATTTATTTACATTTTTAAATGCTCTTCTCATTACTCGGAAAATCTGAGAGCGCATTATCCATTGCAAGTGCCATTGGTAACAACAACAAAATTATTTAATTTTTGTAACAGAGTTATTTAAAAACTATGGAAGATGCATCCTTAATTCAGCTACTCTACATTTCTTCTTTAACTATTTAATATTGAAGCTAAAAGTCTTTTTTCCTTCTTACTCGTATTAAGAAAAATGCGCAGTCGAGAAAATATTAGTATATTCAAAGTAATAGAATCTCTAAATTTCATATTACTCTAAGTATAAAAAATGCATTCTTAGAACATGAAATTGAAAAACACTTTAAATTGCTGGCGAGATTTGATGCACGATTTTCCGACAAATTTGTAGACATTTATCAAATTTTAAAAGAATTCCATTACGAGGAAATTTGAACTGCTTTTCGAATAGAAATTAGTACAATGCATAGCTTATCATTGTTTTCCAAAGAGAAACATTAAAAAAATCATATTGGAAAAATATTCATGTATAAAACCATATTATTGCATTTTTTACATATAGAAACTAAGATTATGTATCTAAAAGAAAGTAACAGAAATACATATTTTATCGATGTTTTTAATTTTTTTTCTGACTTCAATGAATAAGCTTTGCCAATATCTAAAATCTTTCGATTAATAACATGGTCTCGTATATTATTCAAAAAATTGACCAAATAGTTTTAAACTTATGTTTAAACCGATCGACATCAATAAAGTTATGATGGATGAGGTCGATTATATTTTCGTGTGGTAGAATAAGCTATCCAATGAAATGAGAATATTTTGTTCTCTATAAGTTGTAAATGTTAGTAAAAAAGAAAAAAAGCCTTTAATTAAATTTAGAAATCTAAGGTGAAATTTCGATTGAAAAAATAAGTACTTAATATTTTTCTTAATGGAGAATTTTATGAGTAAGTTGGTAAGAACCTTCATAAATATTACTGAAAATTCTGCCGTGGCAAAATGTTAATTTATAAAAGAAAAAAAGAAAAAAAAAGGACCATTTGATAATTAATTCTTCTCTAGGTAGAAATGTCTGCTATTTAAAAATATAACAAATAAAGCAAAAAGAAAGTTTAATATTTTAATTATAAAGCTATTTTGGATAGATAATTCTAATAGAAAAACATATGCATTAATATATGTTGGCTTTTAATATACTGATTGACTTTTTGCTGAGTATATATGCAAAAATACATTTACAAATTTACTGATGACTCATATAGGTTATTATTAGTTATAAATGTAAAATATTTATTTTTCTCATACGACATTTAATTTACTTTTTATTCTTTACATATCAAATTTTATTTAATATTATCATATTCAAAAATAAGTTTTATAATTTTTCCTCTTTAAACGTCATATTTGGATAATTTAACAGTGCAGTTACTACTTGATTATTTTCGTTTCATGATTGCTTAAAGTGCGAGTTTGAATAAGCAAAAATGCACAGAATTTTCTCAAATTGCTTGATTATAAGTAGCGAATGATACTATCAGTCTGATTAGTATTCCTGTTACATTTAGATAAGAATAATTTTGCACTGTAAATTTTTACGTAAAGGAAATGAAACAATTTCTTCATTACAAATTACTATTTCTAATTATTTACGCTCTTATGTCTATAGGTAAAACGTAATTTCAAAACATTCTTTGTAAAATTAATGCTTTAAAAAAAAAAAAAAGAATGATTTAAGATGTCGGTGAACTTAGTGCCTCTGAAATGAACTGGAATACTGATTACAGAAGAAGTTAGTGCGTTTTTATTTCTATATGGTGATTAATGCAATCGGTTCCAAAAGTTGATATTGACTTAACACCAAACTGTGTAGAGGCTTTTATCTTGGTATCGAACACAAATAGAGGTAACCTCACAAGACAATCATGAATAATCTCTTGTTGCAGATAATTGATTGTTGCTCCCATGAGGATGCACGCGAACAGATTCTTGTCATTTGTTCGTCCCTCCGGGCAACCGCCTGCCTTTCCGAATCAGGGGTTTGATTAATTGCATTTTCTCTCATTCGAGCACATAGCACTTTTCTAAAGAATGGTGAATCAGGTCATGTGACAGATTCAATTAAATCACTGGAGTTTCAACTTCTATATCGTTTTTATTGACTTCGAGTGAAGTACCAACTGGTTTAGATAATAGTTCTTAGGTTGCAAAAGTCGGTAATTGAAATTTTATTGAAGTTAAATCAAATTTCACTTAATATATGCACATGATCTGTCTACGTGTTAAAACTTTTGAATAGAATGTTTATACCATCTGATAATGAAATCGATTTTTCAGAATGAAAGCTAAAGAACGATATAAAATAATACTTATTTTTGGAAATGAGAATTACTTTGAAGAATCCAATTTTTTCCGAAATTAAATCAATTATATTATATTAAATCTTAAAGAATTTTATTTTGTTTTAAAGACTAGAAAATTACTTGCATATGTTATTATTATATAATATTTAAGAAGAAATACTTGAAACTCTAGCATGAATTTTTTTATTTTATTTTATTTTACTTTGAAAATTGACCTCGTTGTTAGAATTTTTTTAATAATTTAACTATAAATGTATATGATTAACTGTAAACGTAAAAAAAATTAAATTTATTTTAAAAAAAAACCTTGTATGAAATGATTCAACTAACTCTTGTCTTACGAAATTGTTTTAACAAAAAATAAATAAACTATATTTTTATATTAGACTTTTTTCAAACATTTTAGCATACATTTTCAGAGATATATAAATTTTTCACTTTTTAAAGTTTTTTTTGAATTTGATATTTATTTTTTACAAATTTTTAACGGTAATACCCAAAGTTTTATAGTTCTAAGAAATCTTGAATGGACCATTTTTTTTATTTCAATTCGATCACATGCTATGAAATATATTTTACTCATTGAATACTGTTTGATGGAAGATGTTTTATCATGAAATGTTGCCTGGTAAAAGAGGCGAATATTACATCAAAATTAAAAATTCTTTTACTTCCGCGGGCAGCACTATTTGAATGAATTTCTTTCCTTTCAAATATTGGGCTTTTTTTCTATTTACCATTTTTCCCTACTGTGTATTTACTATTTACGGTTTCAATATTTTCCATACCGTTGATTGATTTTATTTTGTATGTGTAGTTTAATTTTATTCCTCCGGAAGAAAGATGAATGTAAAGTATATATAAAACTGATGCGAAACGTTTTCTTTCATTTTCTTCGTGATTGAATTGTTTCCGAACATTTTGGGATCACTTTCGCGATCATGAATGGTTTCCCCCCTCCCCCCTGTTTTCGTTTTTTCCCCCATAATTCTACTTATGTAAAAACCGATTTTTTTTCTGAATTTTGGTTTAATACTCATATTTGGCTTTTCGGAATTCATTTTATTTCTACACACCATTTGTCGACGTAAGATATTTTGATGATGATATTTGCCTCATATTTTAGTTATTTATGGAAACTATATTTTTTGTTGTACTGTTGGAAATTGATTTTTTTTATTGTAAAGGGCTTTTAAACTGGTTTATTGCCTCATGATTTACGTTTTCTGCAAATTAAAATCAAAAGAACATCAAAATATTTTGTTATATTTTGATGATGAAATATGCCTCATATTTCAGTTATTTCTGAAAACTATTTTTTGTTGTATAGTTGGATATCGAATTTTTTTGCTGTAAAATGCTTTTAAACTGGTATATTGCCTCATGATTTACGTGATTTATACGACACTGCTGCAAATTAAAAACAAAATAGCATCAAACTATTGTTATATTTTGATGATGATAGATGTCTAATGTTTCAGTTATTTTTGGAAACTATTTTTTGTTGCGTTGTTGGCAATTGAATTTTTTGTTGTAAAATGCTTTTAAACTGGTATATTGCCGCATTAATTACGTGTATTATACGACACTGCTGCAAATTACAAACAAAAGAACAGCAAAATATTTTGTTATATTCCTCCAAAATCTTGGAAATTCTTGATTTTTACTTAAAATTGCTATATGCAAGAATGATATAAACAGACTGAAATGACGTAATTTTATGATCTATTCTTTGAAATAAAATGATCATATCTAAAATTAATACCATTGTTGTCGCTTCTAGATTGAGCGTATATAATATTTATTTTAAAGATTTAACACTCATAAATATTTTAACAATATATGTAGATGTCTTGTTTTTACTTTATGTAAACATAGTGTAGTGAAAGAATAGTACTCATAAAATATATTGACGTTACGAAATTTTGACCTTTTTCCACGTTTTAGACTAACTGAGCTTGAAAATTGTCCACTGTTACAAAGGAAAACACTTTGGAATTTATATCAAAATTATAGATTTTTTAATTAAAATTTCAGCAATATCTGCTCTGAGGATATCTGTATGCCCGGGTAATCGAATATAATTTATCACGAAATGAAAACTAAGATAAAATTCAATACACAGAATCAACCTGTCTAGTCTAGACTTTTATTAAATTTTGAGACAAATTCAGCAAGTTATTGACGGTCTGCTGGTATGTAATTTTAAAAATAAGTACAAACGAAGTAATGCAATGACTTAAATTTATCAAATCTGGTAACGGATTTTGTGCATACATACAAGTGCAGTTTAGTGTCAAATTTTTGTTTCCCCCTGTGCAGAAAAATGCGTCAAACACTCAAATTGGATTTTTGGATATTATTGACTGCATGTTAGGAATTAATCGGTAAATAATGAGGGAATTAATCACCAAGGATCATAAGATAGACTTCAAAAATTTCCTCAACTCCAGACAATATAACTATTGTGCATTCGTTTAAATCGGATTGAATGAATCAACCTGCACTTTGGGGCAATAATAGCTCATAAAAAAATTCAACTTCGATTGCAATAGACCTCAATAGACACCTAAAAACTCTTGAAGACTGGTTTTTAAAATAGAAAATTGAAATTAATGCAAGTAGAAAAACTTCAAATCAATATAATTATCAATATCTATCACATGAAATGGTTCATGTCCAGCTCTAACATGTATACGGCTCTAGATTATCCGACTCTTAAAATCTTTATCCAAAAAATAGCCCAAAACTTCTATCTCAACATGGAAAAACTTAAAAATAATGCTGTTAAAACATTCCCAGATAACTCCCCCCTCCAATCTTAAAGCCAGAAGGCCCAGAGATATACTTTTAGAAAAATAACTGTATCTGTTTTTGTTTTTTTATCCTTTCCCTCCTAAATCTTAATAATAGTATTAAACCTAAATCTCAACCTGACTGATGCATAACCCCCACCCACCACCCCTAGGAACCAATCAGAATGAGTGCTGATACTCACCACCTCATCCACCCTACAACCAGTCTAAACATTATATTAGCAGCGTCTTCTCTTCTTGCACCATTCAGATGCTACTCCCAGGGGGCCATGCCAAATATAGAAAGCCACGCCACGCGAATCCGCATCTCGCCAAGTTTGGGGACAAGCCCCTGCTGGAGCTAGGCACCCCGTGAACCCATCATTGTACTTTGGGTTGTAATTGTGATTTATTCCGAAGAGGTGCCATCACTTATATGACAAGACACACCATTAGGAGGAGGTATGCCCTATCATAGGTAGGGATAGCAGTCTCACATTTTTCTTGCATTCACTAGGCAGGTGAAAATCAAAAGCAATGGATTAATCTTCTCACCTCCATTTATCGTTTGCTCCTCCCCAAAGTATTAAGCAACTATCTAAGCTTAACCGGCTACTCTGATCAGCCCGAAGGTACAAGAAAAATCTGAATGACAGAATCGTGTATACAGACACACTGACAGGAACTTTGGTTGAGTCTTTAGAGCCATCACCCATTAAGGTAAAATCCTTGCCGCAGAAGTATTTCCCATCTTCGATAGGAGGCAGCTGACCCTCATCATTTTTGAATCCACTAGTTTGGAGGAAACAAAATATATCGGGCGATTCTTAGTCATTTCTGAGGTGACCCCAGCCTCAATTACTACATAATAGCAATTAGCCATTACGTAGTAAACGGGGTGTGTTCAGAACTTCCTTTAGTAAAATTTAATTTTAAATGAAAATCGATACTTTCTTTTAATTCCAAACGGAGAAAAGACCTTACTGTAGTAAATATATTTAAGAATAACATATAAAACTACTGATTCATATTTTTAGTATAAAAATATCTTTAGAAATTCCTGAATATTAGTTTTGGTGAGTTAAAAAATGGTATCAAGCATCTCATATAAATGCAAATGCCTTAAAATTATGTAGTATTTCTTAATATCAATAAAATATTTGACAAAAAATGTTTTGATTTGATATACCCCTTCAGCATACTCATACTATTCAGAAAATCAGCGATATAATGACAGGAAACAAAATGAACTAAAAAATAAGGTATTCAAAATAGCAAATTAAGTAGTGGTTTTATTTTCTTATTCCATTTATTTTTAAATTGTTATTTTTTTTATCTGTGCTTTCTTATCAATCTTCTGAAATTCATTTCCTCACAGGCTCATTAGCTATGAAAATAAAAATAAATAATAAAAAAAGAGGGTGATAGGAGATATCTAGAATCAATTTCTTGGCATAGTTTTCTTGTGACGAAACAGCTCCTTATTTAATATGCTATACAAATGATGTTAATATTAAAACTTTGCAAACAGATGTCGGGAATGATTCTAATTTTCTTTATCTTTTCATATGTTTTGCTTATTATTTTTATTGAGAGTTTTATTTCAGTTTTTTTCTTATCCCTGAATTATATATTATGAATTCTGTGATTTTAACAGGAGTGAAGACCTAAAGAAACATTTCAGATATTGTAAAATAATGGTTACAAATTTAAATAATATATATATTTATTTTTGTGTGTTTCTTTAGTATACACAATATTTTATTTCCATTCATTAATCAATGATTGCCTTCGCCTTTTTGGAATTTATTGTACTTAACCACTGTCTAAGAGACATACATACTTCTATAAAGTTGTGATATTGTTTCCTTGCACACTTAGAATCTTGTTAGGAAAGATAATTTTACAGATAACCCTAATGAATGCCGATTAATGATTGTTAGACTTGGCGACAATCCAAGCGACTTTTTAGACATTTGGCGAAAAACGAATGGTCTACAATAATTAATTTTTTTTCGATATTGCCATAAAAATTCGAGTTCTAGCACTGTTATAGAGTATTCGATGTCATGCCATGTAGGATATGAAATACTGAAAGACAAAGTCGGTTAGAATTGCAAGTGAGTCGAGATGCGTGAGTAGTTGAGCGAAGTCCCTCTTTGGAGCATTATTTTTTAGCAAATTCTCTCTGAGTGCTTTGTTCTGTTATGGTTGATCGATTTGCTGCTTGTTTGCTCGTTTTCATATAAGAACTGCTTTTTCCCTGTATTTTGCCCTACACGTATGGTGTTTCGTGTGGAATAAAGAGTAGTTATTTGAAACTATTCGACATTTTTACCGTACTTTCATAAATTTGGATTTTATCATATTTTTCAGTACATCGAAGAATTATACATTACTTGTAGTGGTGAGTTTAGTTTTGTGTACTGTAACAAATTCATTTTATTCGTTTCCGTTTAAGTAATCATTAAATTTTAAATTCTACTGAAGTCAATTCATATTTTAACCAATGATACCATATAAGACCATATAGAATAACTCCCATGTAAATTTTAGCTTCTTTTATGAATTATTTTAATTGAATTTTACAGTATCTCTCTAAGTTAATAGGATTTCTAATCCAATTTTGCAGCTGGAAAAGTGCAAGTGCTGGTAAAAGTTAAATTACAAAAGCAGCGTTTTTAGCTAGAACTGATTTCGGACTACCATTGCAAGATACTGAATGTGATGATAAAATATTAGAAGGAACAAAATTTTACTTTAGTCGATAGCTCAAGAAGGAAATTTTTATAAGAAAACAACTAAGAAAAAAAATGATAGTGTAAGTTTTGAGAGCTCCTCAAATATTCTAAGCCTATCTAAAACAATTAAAAACCTAATCCGCATAAGGATTTAGCATTTGATATTTATAATTGAAAAGTATTCGTATAAAACATTTATTAAAGATTTCACCAAAATTTAGAGTATCTCAATTTATAATAAAGTACTTCGGTATATTTTATTATTATTATCATGTCAGAACATGATATTGTTTTAGGAATGAGGTTTTGTGGCGTCAACAAAAACCCGTAGGCGAAAAATAAAAATTTTATTATCTGCACGAGCATCTAAAAAAAATCAGCTTTTAATAACGCGATGCCATCACATTTACAAAACCTCAGATTTAAAAAAAAGTTAATTACAGCAAATAAAACCTAGAAAAATGTCATTTTGAGCACGCGATTATATGAAAGGAAATAATAAATAGGAAATGCGATATTTTTTTAAGCAATCAATGCGAGACAAAGTTTATTGGATCGCTTGCAATACTAAAAAGATTCATTCGACGAAACAAATGAAATGAATAAAAATATAATTTAACTTGCACGAGCACGTGGTGCTTGGCCGTTCAAAAAATTATATGCTGACATGATACATTGAAATGAGCATCGCTGATTTCATTTAAATCTTTTTTATGCTCATATTGTTTTTATTATTCACAAAATAGCATTATAATCCTTAATCATTAAAAAATATTTCACTGTTTTTGAATTCCAAAGGTAAAATTTTGCTTTTATTTTTAACCATATAATTTTTTATAATAAGCCTCCTTCGTAATTAATAAAATGACAATGAAGCAAAAAATATACGAAATTTTAATATTTATTTATGCAACTGTAAAATTATTCCATTGGATCAAGCACTTAACTTTACTATTTTATTTGAAAACATTCATGTTTCTGAGAGTTACGAAAACATATGACCATTAAAAAAAATTTCCTTGAAAAATTCTTTGCCTATTCCTGAACGTACTTCCTCTAATTTTATTCTCTCCATATGATCACTAAAAACTGAATTCAATTTCTTTTGGTTTCTAAATAAAGAAATGGGGAAGAGAAAAGACGAAATATATCGGAAGTTAAAAAATCTGACATGAAATAAATTTCTCTATTACATTCTTTGATGATAAGATGCCTGGTGGTAAGGTCTCCGCTCGTGAACTGTAGAGTTTCTAGTTCGATATCCGATTCCACCGAAAAACCGCCGTGTAAGGGGGTCGGTTGCGCTTAAAATACGTCAGGGCCAAACATTCTCGCCCTAGTGTGATGTGGTAGGGAGAGAGGGGTGTCAGCTCAGGGGTCATCCTCGTCTTCTGACAGCGACTTAAAATTACGAAATCCATCCAAAATAGCCTTAATGTTATTTTACAACGTGACTTTAATATAACGAAACGAAACTAAATAAAATAAAAAAAATTGATGACTTATAAAATTATTAATGTACTTCCTTCATTTACTTATGACTTTGTACGAAAGATGCATCTTCCTAATGTAAAAGCGTACTAAATTAGACCTCTTTGTCATTTTAAGAACCAGAGAAACACATGGAATGAGAGTTTTATTGAAGAAACACTATTATTATTATTATTATTTCATTTGATCCACATAAGCATTTTATTTCTATGATTTCTAATCTATTAAGCTACCTCCGGTGCTGATTTTTGTAATATGAGCACGTTTGTTGCCTACAAATGAAAAATTATAGATAATGTTAAAATTAAATTTGAAGGAAGAATAATTTCAGAGAAGGGAATGAATGACCAGAAAAATCTCAAGAAACAAGAGCGGATTCTTAATTTTTTAGCAGTCATAAGGATTGTGTTTTCCGGCTAAAAGTGAACCGATGAAGAAATGAAATTATAACTCAGAAAATGACTTATTTTTCTTATTATTTAAAAAATCTATGTTTCATTTTTAAAAAAAATTCTAAACCTAAATGAAATGGAAAACTTTACTTCAGTATTAGAGTCTAATTTCTAAAACAATTATCTAGATTGAAGTAAAATATTGAGAAATATTGATTTTAGCCGGTTTGGAAATAAAAAGCGCTTGTATTTGTGTGCTAATCGTAATTAAACAGCAAAGAACTCATTTCTGTTGGCTATTTCTTAATAATTTGTCAACAATAGGAGTTAATACAAAAATTCATTTATTAGAATGTACGCGAGGAAGTTTCGGGGAGAAAAATTCCTCTGGCTGCTTTTTATTCCTCATACCGTTCATCTTAATATATAATTATTCTATAAATTATTAAATTTACCATTCTAGAAAAACTTTTGTTCATTCAAATGTACTAAAAAGTGTAAAGTTTCATTTCGAGTATTGAAACAATATGTGCGAAAATATATCTTTAATTTACTAACATTTTTCTCCTTTTTATTGGAATTATTTTCTGAAAAGTTCTGTGAAACAAAGGCGTCACATGAAATTTTATAATCTGAAAAAAAAAACTAATAAAAGAATTCTTTTTCACGATTTATCAACTCAATTTTAAAGTTAAATTTTTAAAAAGTATTAAACTTTATTTAAATTTTCTTTCTCTGCAATCTTCAAGAGTTTTTACATTGAATGAATGGAGAATGACAGAGTACAAATAAAATTTTAGTCTCTCCTTACTTAATTTTGTATTACTTGCACAAATCAATCCTCATTTGTATCACATCAATATTCTCATTTATGTGATTTTACTTATTGAGACTATTACTTGAAAATTGTCTTATCTGATATAATTATATATGAGACTGTTTTTTTTTTGAAATATTTGGTGTCATTTAGAATTTTGGACGTTCTTTATCTACATTATTCTTTACATTGAAGAAAGTACTACATCTTAAAAATATAACTTTTATTTCTTATTAAACCTTGACTATATATTTTTATGATTCATATAAGAGAATTATTGATGTTTAATTATTGAAAAATGACTTTTGAATGCTGCCCTCCAATATAATATTTCTTATTTTGATCTTAACCCTTTGCCTTCCGATGGTGCTTCTGATTCACCATTCAATATTGTGCATCATTTTGATGTTTTGTTTATTTATTTTTCAAATTTAATTGTTAAAAACGTCTACATAATGGTTAAGAGATGTAGATTAATTTTTCAAAAAAATTAGACTTAAAAGAATTATGTATATTTATTTTTCTTAGAAATAAACAAATCTTTGTGTAAAGGGAATAATTTTGGATCTAATTATTTTTTGGAGTGCAAAGGGTTAATAATATATCCCGTTCTTCTTAGAGTTTTTTTTATAAAATTTTAAAATTGCCATATGTTTGACTGATTTTATTACATTAAAATTTCTGTTTTCATATTTGAACATGGCGAAAATTAAATACTTTATTCTGAGTTAAACTTGTTTCAAAAATCCAACACTAACTTTGAATATTTTGGAGATTAAAATAACAGAAAGAAGGTCAAATTTCCTTGAATAATGCCTTCTTTGTTGCGAATAAACCACTCTAATTTGTTTAGGAAAACTTGCACATACCACTCATCTCATTGCGGAATTTTATTTGCGCCTCTTACGAAATTATTTCCCGCTTCTAAAAGTAACGCAGCTGTACCAGAAGGTTGATATGCATACATTTTAATTTCACATTTTAAGAGAATAAGTTGGTGATGCTTATCTAGTACTTAAGAGGAATCTTCACATTTCCTAAGTGGGATATGTCATCTTCCTGATTATGTTTATCTACAATGTGTTCTATTAAAACCTCTGGTAACGAATCATTTGTTGTTTCTTTTTTGCCTTTGTGGGTGATAATTAATTGAACTCTCTCATTTGAATTTAAAGAAAGGGAAATATATTCTCATATTATCACACGATATTTTGCGATATTGAGATTCTTTCTTGTGATTATTTAATTGCAATTCTGTGATTCTTTCTTTAGTTGTAATTCTGTGATTCTTCCTTTAATTGCAATTCTGAGCTTTTAAGAATATTTTCTCAAAAAAAATTGATATTAAAAATACCATTTTCTGTTTTTTTAATTAATTTTTTACAGTTTCCATCATTTTCCCTACATTTTCTTCCTATATTTTTGAGATTTTCACCTAATAAACATCTTTTGGGAATGAATGTAGTATTGTGATTCTTTAAAGAGTACTCTGTATAAATTAAATTTATCCGACGTGTAATCTGTTTTTTCATCTTTACAGTTTTTTATCATTTCACTTCACAATTGTTATTCGATTATTATAATTCTAAGATCGTTTAAAATACGTGATAGTGTGAGCAAAATGACACTGTATTTTCTCTACTTTCTCTCTAATAATTAAATTATGATGTTAATAATGATGTTTTTCAATGTAACTAGTGTTGATGTTTTATTTATTTCTGTATAATTTTGTACTGTGAATATTTTTAAAGAATGGAACCATTCCTTATTTCGAAATAATATTTGTAATTATTGATGCCGTTCTATTATTATTGCAAACCTAATTTCGAACATTCTTTGCAAAACTGTGAATCTAATGAATTTGAGAACATTCTTTGTAAACCTAATTCGAAACATTCTTTATAAAATTTCTGCTATCTTCTTTGTCAAAGAATGATTTAAGAACATTTAGTTCCAAAGTGCTTTTAAAAAGAACTGGAATGATGACTGATTACTGAAGAAATTAGAACGTTTTCATTTCTATATGGTAATTAATGCAATCGGTTCCATAAGTTGGTATTGACTTAACACCAAACTATGTAGAGACTTTTATCTTGGTATCGAACACAAATTGTGGTAACCTCACAAGACAATCATGAATAATCTCTTGTTGCAGATAATTGATTGTTGCTCCCATGAGGATGCACGCGAACAGATTCTTGTCATTTGTTCGTCCCTCCGGGCAACCGCCTGCCTTTCCGAATCAGGGATTTGATTAATTGCATTTTCTCTCATTCGAGCACATAGCACTTTTCTAAAGAATGGTGAAACAGGTCATGCGACAGATTCAATTAAATCACTGAATTTTCAACTTCAATATCGTCTCATTGACTTCGAGTGATGTACCAATTGGTTTAGATAATAGTTCTTGGATTGAAAATTTTGGGAATTGAAATTTTACTGATGTCAAATTGTATTAGTCCTTATTATATGTTCATAATTTAGTAAAATTCCATGACTTTTGAGAAATTAGATTTCCTTACCAGATAATTATCTGATAAGGAAATCTAATTTCTTTCTTGATGAAATCTCCAAAACGTAAAAAAAAATTTTGTTAATTGGAAATAAGAATTACTTTGAAATGAAACCAATGTGAAGAAAATCATTTTTTCCGGAATTTAAACCATTATATTTTTATATTAAATATGAGGGATTTTTCTATTGTTCTATAATTTTAATAACCACATTTATCTGTTATTAATATAAAATATTTATTAAAAATACTTAAATTTGTAGCATAATGGTAAATTTGTAGCTTCAGTTTTAAATGATAACATCGGTATTGGGAGTTTTTAATTTTTATGAAATCTTTTATTTAATTTTTATGAAAGAATATTGTTTTTATGAATATTTATTAAAGAATACTGTTCTTATGAATATTTAGGAAAGAATAATGTTCTTATGAATATTTATGAAAGAATATTGTTTTTATGAATATTTATGAAAGAATATTGTTTTTATGAATATTTATGAAAGAATATTGTTCTTATGAATATTTATGAAAGAATATTGTTTTTATGAATATTTCTGAAAGAATATTGAAGTTATATGAAAGAATAATGTTAAAAAGTTGATCAAAAGTTTTCATGATTAGGCTCAACTTATTCCATTATGATAAAAATTTTCAGTATAGAATTCCTTAACTAGATTTTTAGATTCGATTTTTTTATCATTTTAGCTTAAATTTTTAGATATACAATTTTTCCCTTTTTAGAGTTTCTCTTTTAGAATTTGATGGCAATTTCTAAAAGCAATTTCTTTTGAGACGATTTAACTACAAGGCTCGAAGTGTTCAATTATGCAACGAATCCAAGATGGAACATTTTTATATTTTTTTTCAGCTGAATTGGTGTAAATATTTGTTTTAGTCGTCGAAGACTGTTTGATGGAAGATGTTTTATAATAAAATGTCATTTTTCAAAAACGAATGTTAATTGAAAAAAATGCGGATATTATATGCAAAATAAAAATACTTTACTTCCGTGTCATTAAAATTTGATTGAATTTTTCATACCGGGTATTGTGTACTTTTTTCTGATTTAGCATTTCTTCCTACTGCATATTTACCATTTGAGATTTCAATATATTCCAAACCATAGTTCAATTCCATTTCATATGTATGATTTTCTTTTATTCCACTGCAGGAAAGATACTATGAAGCATATTCAACTCTGATGCAAACAGTTTTCTTTTATTTTCTTCGTGATTGAATCGTTCCGGAACATTTTTGGATCACTTACGCAATCATGGATGCTTATTGCTTTTTCATTCTGTTTTTTTTAATATTCTATTTTCATGTTTGGAAATTGAATTATTTTTCTGATATTCATTTCTCTTTTTACATTCGTTTGTCGATGTTCTGGTTTAGGGTTAGCACATCTTCTCCGTCATCTGGGCGTCCCGGGCTCGGGCCTAACTGTTCTTCTCCCTGCTTTCTATCCCAAGTAGCACAAAAATATTGTACAATAATGTATAATAATGATCAATATTCTCAATATTGTTTAATATTGTGGAATATTGTTTAATAGAATATAATATCGCACAATATTGAACAAGATTGGGCGACAGGATATGCCATCTGAGATATGCGAGATTTGTGAAAGAGATCACCTTTAAATAGGGGTTGTGCAAGTGAGTGTCTTCTTAATATGAGCTAGAAGTCAGACTTCCGGCCTCGGTTGCTAAGGGGCCTTTAACCTCAGGAGCTACTGCAGCCCCTTTTCGTTGTAATGCTGATATGACATCATTGTTATATCTCTTTTAATTAATTTATCTCTTTTAATCTTTTATCTCTTTTAATTAATTTTATTTTTACCCAGCAGTTATTGCTACGAAATTTTTAGATGTTGATTCACCATTCGTAATTTTATTGTTTCATTAAACTAGTTTTATTGTAATAGAGAGAACTGAATTTTTTAAATACAATGTTTTTAAATATACCGTCATGGTATGAGTGTTTTTTTAAATACAATTATTTTAATTATATGGCCTTATGGTTTGCACGATATGCCAATACAACATATCGTTTGTATGGCACATCGAAATAATGTGTTATATTTCCCTCAAAATCTTAATTTTTTTAAAATTTTTAGTTGGAATTATTAGATATCACACTGGAAGTGAAGGCAGCATTTATTTAGGGCATCAGACTAACTGCCATTACTACATGAGTATAAGCTTTGAATTATATTGATCATGCCTTTGGAAAAATCAATATTATATATGACGAGTTTAGATTGAGAGCTGATGATGTTTTCTTATAATGTTTAATATTCACCAATCTTTTGGCATTCGATAGATATTTTTTTTTTGTAAAATGACTTTTACCAAAATTATCTGCAACATAAAAACAAATCTTGGATTTTTAACAATATATCCTAGCTTTGAATGAGAAATCTCATAATTGTTGGTGAAGACTAGGTATTAAATATCAAACAAAATTATTGTTATTATCGCCATGTCAGATAATTATTAGCCAATTGTGGCAACCATTCTTCTTGTAAATTCTGATTTTTGTTTTGTATTCATTCTTGTTGGTGTCTCGTTTGGTTGTTGGCGTTCTATGGTAAGCATCTTGTTATGAAAAATATGGAGCTGGAAATTAAATACTGTGGAATAGAAATCGATTTGATTATTCAGAAAACAAACCAGCGCTCGTCGAAACTTTATTGAAAGAGTAATATATACAGTCCATTTAGTATTCTTCGCTAGGTATGTTGTAAAAAATGATTATAATTATCTATATTATTTTGGGGAGATATTTATAAAACATTAATATAAACATAATAACATTTAATAAACATATGGGAAATTGTGATTAAGAGTTGCATTCAAATGGATTCAATGTTAATGATGGTACTTGGTTCGCTTGTTTATCTTAGATATATATATATAAACTTTCTATGCATAATGCTTCCAGTTTTATTCTTAAAATTAAACTCTTGGTAGGTGTAAGCATCCCACAGCATTTTAACACCCACCAGGGCGGAGGAAACCTCACGTATTATTGTAAGCGTCTATTTTCTATTTCCAGTTTACCACTCTCCCTTTATTAAAATACTGTGTAACTTTAACTGACCCTCTCAAAGGCACATGAGAAATCCCAATGACCGGACCGCAGACACAGCAGTACTTATTCTCGTTTACTACTGAGCGCTCTGCTAAATTTTATCAAGGCAGTATCGACATGATTTTTTTGTGGATGATCGTAGACTTTAGCATAATATATTCTTGTCATTAATTAATTCTTCGAAGTGGCAATCTCTTCAAGGTAGCTGGCCCTAAGCCACAGGTGGTCAATCTCTCATCCTCCTCACCTTTCCCTGCATTTGATATCCTGTTTTCCCAGTGGCACGTAAATGCTTTGAAAAAAACCTTCTTAAAATTCTCTGTATTCCTAGATATTTATGCCCCACAAACTAAGAAAGGAAAACACTTTTAAACTTTAATTTTCTACCAGAACCGGGATAGCCTGGTAGGTAGAGAGTTGAATTTGCTTCCTTTAGTTGCGAGATTGAACCCACCAGCTGAAGACTCTCCGTGTATTTTGTGACTGGAACAAGCTAAATCTGTCGTGATCACAAAGTCCTACATGTTGAGAGTAATACCACTGGGGATACTTGGCCATAGGTGATCGTTTTCTGTTCCAGATTTAAAATTACGAACTGTGGATGAATGAATAAAATCCAGCCCGTAAAAAGAGTTTGTGACGTGTGTGAGCTAGAAGTCATCTTCTGCCCTCGGGTGCTCAGGGGTCCAAAGTACCCTCACAAGCTACTGCACACATTCTCCGATTGTAGAGTTGAACATGAGAACAACAACAATAAATTATTGGAAAAAGCTGTCAATTTTCAAGAGTATTTCCTTGAATATCGTAAGATTATTGACAGCAGCACTGATGGGGACTATGTTTAAGTTCCTAACTGGCTACGTCTTAATCCTTCCCTTGGAAAGCTTTTCCATCATCGATAAAAGGTAGCGACCCTCACCATTCTACATCCATTAGGAATACAGGAGCAAACTATCATACCGGAATGTTCAAATTCTCTTTTCTGAGTACATAGTGACCTGATTAAATTAGGTCACTATGTAGTAAACGGGGCTGGTTTGGAATTATCTTTTGTAAATTTCAATTTCAAAAGTAACTTACTACGCAATTTCGTCTGCAATTGAAAAAACACCTTTTTTTCTATTAGGAAAAACACATTGTTAGTATATATATTTATATTGTCACGAAGACTGAATTAAAGACACGGATACAATTGCGTTTATCAGCAACAAGCAACTCGCTGGAGAACAGAATGAAGAACTGAGAAGAACTCGGCTTTGATACATCTGGAGAACATTCGAGAATCATCTCGTTCGAATGGTAAAGAATGTTCTAGAATCATCTCGATGTTAAAGAAATAATAAGATGAATTTTAAATTAAAACTACAGTGTTTGGATAAAATGTGCTGGCCGGGAATCGAACCAGGGACCAAAGGAGTTGCAGTCAAATGCTCTGCCAATCGGGCCATGGGGAATCATAACAGTCTTTCTTTTTGAGGCAATATATAATATATGTGCGAATCATTTTGCATTTTTAAGCAATAAAATATGTTTAAAAATTCCTTAATACTAATTTAGATGGATTAAGAAATATCATTCATGTCATATAAATGCCAAACCCTTAAAATTAGGTATCACTTCTTAATATGAATAAAAGTTTTGGCTGAAAATATCTTGATTCATTATGTTCCTTCAGCGTGTTGATACTACTGAAAAATAGTGGTTTAGTGACAGAAAAAAAAATAAGCAGCAGTTCCAACGCTGAATAACAAGAAGTTCAAAATAGTAAATTAAGTGGATCGTTATTTCCTTACTTTTTTACCCTTGCTGTTTTTGTATCCATACTTTCTCAGCATTCTTCAAAATTTCATGAAAGCTCTTGTTTCTCCACAGACTCATTAGCCATGAAAATGAAAAAAAAACAATCGGGCGGTTAGAAATCTCAAGAATTAATTTTTTGGCATAGTTTTCTTGTCAGGAAACTACTCCTTATTTAGTATGATGTACAAATGATACTGCTATTAAAACTTTGAAAACAAATGTTAGGGATGATTCAAATTTTCTTTATTTTTCTACGTTTTTTTCTTTCATTTTACTTCTCAATCGAGAATTTTATTTAACTTTTTTTCTGTCAGGTGCATAGTAAATATTCTGAGATTTCAATGGTGCCAAAGACCGAAAAAAAAAATTAGGGATTGCAAAATAAGTCTCACATAATTTCAATAATATCTTTTTATTCTAGTATATTTTCTTGATTTGTTATATAGTATTTTAATTCATTAATCGAAGCGGAGCTGCATTCCTAACTTTTGAAATTCTTTGTACATGACCACTCCTAAAAGAGATAAATATTTCTATAATTGTGCAAGATTGTTTCCCAGTACTTGCAGTTCCTCGTTAGGAAGATAGGGTACTTACGTATTATACAGTATTCGCCAAAGATCGCCAACGGTTTAGCAACTTATTGGCGACGGATTTAAATTTGGCGATAAAGATCAACGGATTACACTATTGCCGAATTGCCATAATTGGCAGTTTAACAGTTCATTGGGGATGAATTCAATATTTGGCGTCAAAGTTGGACGTTATAATGCATAAGTACCGAAGATAATTTTAGAGATAGCTGTGCTGGATGCTGAATTGATGACTCCTAGCTTTGGAGACAAGCATGATGACATTAAAAATGATGTTTCTAGAATAATTGTAAATCTTGAGGATGATCCATTAGCACTCAAGTTCTAGCGATTGCTCTAGAAAATTTGATGTATTCTCAATAGGCAATGGAAATATGAAAGGCGAAGTTCTGTCATAGTAGTCAGTCGAGAAGACATAAGTGAGTTGCTGAGCGAAGTCCCTCTTTGGAGTATTGTTATCCTGTGAATCCTCTTTGTTTTTGTTCTTACAGTTGCTTTTTAAGGATTTGCCTGTTGTGTATCTGTATTTATACAAGTATTATTTTGGGTATATCTGTACTCTGTATTTAATGTTTTCGGGACGAAGAAAGAGTGGTTATTTTATCCATGATCGAGTCTAATTGGCTGTACAATCATGGATTTGGTTTTTTTCTATAAGGTTATATTAAATTTTCCAATATACCAAAAAATTACATATAACCTATAATGCTGCATCTAAATGTTGTAAGTACTGTAACGAATACATTTTAATCCTTTCATACATAATAAGTATTAATTCAAATTTAAATTCTCCCAAAATATGATCATATTTCAATCATCATGTTACATAAAACGAGGAATAGTGTACTTGCATGTGTGCCTCATTTAGGAATCACTTTAGTAAGATTTTACAGTGTCAATGTATCATAAAATGATTTCCAATCTAATTTTTCAGTCCCACAAGGATACAAGGAATATGGTTAGGGGCCCCGGCGCCCGAAGGGCGCCATCCCCGATCGGCAAAACTTAAAGTCCAGAGTTACGTGGTTTGTTCTGAAGTGCGGGAAATTTTCCGGGATGAGCTTTCAGTAGTAATGAGCATGATGGCAGCTCGACCATTGAGGTTGCTTGAATGAAGGCGGGCGTGTCGGATAGCAGTTTCTCGGTACGTTGTAGGTGCGGCTTGAAGCGAGGTGAGTTCTCTCAAGATTCCTCTAGAGAGGGTGCGTGGAGGATGGGGTATGAAGGATTGAGGGATTAACCAATTTAAATTGCGAGAAAGCCCATGGGAATTTTAGAAGAAAAATCTGATTTTTGATATGATTTGGGACGAACAAAAATGGAGTGATAATACAAATTAGACAAAAAATTAAAGTTAAAACTAAAGTAAAATAAATCTGGGTCTCCTGCTGTTAGGGTTTGCTGTGTAATTTTCTATTTCTTCTATAGCTGGGTTATCAATATTTTCCAGGTCATTGAAGAATTTAGTGGCGATTTTTTTAATAAAATCTCTTAATGATGGAAGATTTAGAGCGTGTCGGATATCATCGTTCCTCATGAACCATCTTGCTTTTGTGATTTGTCTGAGAATAATGTTTTGGCACCTGTCAATGATATTAGGATTGCTTCTTCCAGCATATGCCCAAACAGGGCTTGCATATGTTAAAACAGGTCTGAGAATAGCAGTATAAATAAGCACCTTATTTTCCCTACACATTTCTGAATTCCGAGCTATTAGGGGGTAAAGCTTACGCGAATTATCTCGGAATTTGGATTTAATAAAATTAATGTGTGCTTTCCAGGTTAAACTTTTATCCATAATAATGCCAAGGTATTTTGCTTCCAGAGACCAGGGGACTATTGTGTTATTAATTTGAATGTTGAATTTTGATTTTTTTATTTCTCTTCGTGAAGAAAACAGCTTCGGATTTTTCAGTCCCATTGTAGGCCTAGCTTTTTTAGTACAGTTTTTAAAAAAACGTACTGGTAGAAATTAAATTACGCAAGTTGCGTTTTTCACTAGAATTGATTTTGGTCTCTCCTTATAATAACTTGAATTAAATAATAAATATTGATCTGATCATTATTATTTTTATACGATAAATTAAGACAAAAAATTATTCAGTAGGAACTAAAAAAATTGACTGTATATGTTTTCAGAATTTCTCACACATTCTAAATATATCTAACAAATTAAACATTTTATTAGTATTACGATGTAGTATATAATACTTAAAAAATTTTAAGTGTTTCTAGGAGATCGTTTTATATAGATTTCTCATAATTTGAAATATCTCATATTTATAACAACCATGCTTGATATATTTTATATTCTATTCATGCCGGCTTGCTGGCACAGGGGTAGCGCGTCTGCCTCGTGTTCAGGAGGTCCCGGGTTCGAGTCCTGGTTCGGGCATGGTTGTTATTCTGTGTACTATCTGTGAGATGTGTGAATGTGCCTCCCTGTAAAAAGGGGTTGTGCAAGCGAATGAGATGAGTGTGTAGCAAAAGTCGTACTCTTGGCCCTAGTTGGCGCTACTTGAAACAAGAGACGCTTCACTCGGCTTAAATCTGCTGCTGGGTCCAGCAGCGAGCTTGTCCATAGGCAAGTGCCATTAGAAACAACAACAACAACAACAATATTCTATTCATTCACATTATTTTCTTTAGTCATGATATATTATAATTATGAAAAATTAAAAAATGTACTGAATGTTTCTACTCCACATTTTTTTTTGTTTTTAACTATATAATTTCTTTTATCAGGCTTTATTTGTACTTAATAAGAACATGATGAAGCAAATTATTCTAGCATTTTATTTGAAACTTTTTTTTAGTTTTGAAACAAGATGCTCTGATACCACTATTTTTTTAAAAAAAATTATTGATATTTCTAAGACTCTCTAAAACGCACGGTTCCATTTTTTAAAAACTTTTCCCTTGAACAATTCTCTTCCTTCTCCCGAAGGCACTTCAGTTCTTTTTTTCCATTTATATATTCACTACAAGCTGAAATCGATTTTTGATGGTTTCCAAAGAAAAAAATGTGGAAGAAAAAAAATTTCGTCAGTGTCGAAAAGTTTTTATATAAAATAAGTTGTTCTATCACGTTCTACGATGGCATTCAAAATTATAAATCTATTTTCTTATAATTTATTACGAGAGAATACAACTTTCTAACAGAAAAGATTTTTAGATAGATCTCTATTTGTTTTAGTAACTATAATAACACATGGGATCAGAATTTGACTGATTATTGAAGAAAGTATATAATTTCTTTTACTATTTATTCCACAGATTATTTTTGTTTACGAGCTTCCAGCTGTATTAAAATACCTTGAATTTTATTTTTCAACTTTTACCACCAGTTTGTCTCCAATAAAAGCAAAAAAAAAAAAAACGGGTTACGCTAAAATTAAACTCGAATGAAGAACTATTTAGAAATAAGTGAGCTTGGAGTTAAAATAAGATTGGATTCTTGAGATTTCTGCAAGGTATAAGGGTTGAGAACTTCAGAGTTTGAGAAATTATATGATAAATGAAAAAAAAAATTCTATTAAAATAAAAAGTAATAAAATAGTAAATAAAATATTTATTTATATTATTAAAATAAAAGTTATTTTTTCCGAGATTTTCCAAAAATAAACTGTTTTATATTGTTTTGCAATCTAAACCTAATTCTATCAGAAAACATTGTTTTTCTACCGAATTTGGGCAGAGGAAAACCCTTACGTTAACCTTGAAATAACCCTTTCGTCCAGAAAAAGTGACATTATAATGGGGGTTTACAACTACCTTTATCATTGAACCATATTTCTTTGAAGAGACAATTTCAAATGGAATCCAAACTTGTTCCGTCACATGTCAACGTTGCATTGATATGCTGAGGTATTTTGTAATGCCAACTCTTCTACGGCGTGGATGCCTTCAACACATCATTTTCACGCAGAATGGAGCATCATCTCATATTGATCATCATGCAAAGTGATTGCTAACACAGAATTTCACAGAAGCACGAGCTATCAACTGTCATTTTCCGATAGCATGGGCTCCTCGTTTGCCAGGCATCCCCTCTAGGCACTTTTGGTTTTGGGGTTATTTGGGACAACATTTGGCAGACTCACTTCGCCATCAATAATCTCATCCAATCTACAGCGTGAGTCCTTCAAGATATCATTTTCATGCAGGATGCTGAATCACCTCATGTTGATGCAAGACATCATGTAAAGCGATTGCTAACACAGAATTTCACAGAAGCACGAGTTATCAGCCGTCATTTCCCGATAGCTTGGACTCCTCGTTTGCCAGACATCCCCTCTTGGAACTTTTGGTTTTGTGGTTATTTGGGACAACATTTGGCAGACTCACTTCGCCATCAATAATCTCATCCAATCTACAGCATGAATGCCTTCAAGAAATCATTTTCATGCAGGATGCTGAATCACCTCATGTTGATGCAAAACATCATGTAAAGCGATTGCTAACACAGAATTTCACAGAAGCACGAGCTATCAACTGTCATTTCCCGATAGCATGGGCTCTTCTCTCGCCAGACATCGCCTCTAGGAACTTTTGGTGTTGGGGTTATTTGGGACAACATTTGGCAGACTCACTTCGTCATCAATAATCTCATCCAATCTACAACGTGAATGCCTTCAAGATATCATTTTCATGCAGGATGGTGAATCACCTCATGTTGATGCAAAACATCATGTAAAGAGATTGCTAACACAGAATTTCACAAAAGCACGAGTTATCAACTGTCATTTCCCGATAGTATGGGCTCTTCTCTCGCCAGACATCGCCTCTAGGAACTTTTCGTTGTCGGGCTACTTGAAGGATAATATCTATCGTCAAAGGTCATCATCTCTACCAGATATGAAGGGCAACATTCGGCGCCATATTCGTAATACTCCGACAGATTGACACCGGTGATCTGTAAAAAATATGATTCTCCAATTAGAGCATATTGTTAAAAATGAAGGAGGACGTATTGATCAATTTTAATTTAACTTTATTTAACAATTATAAACCATATTACATGGTTTCATGTGCATTACAACACCACCTAATTATGAATTTTTGATCTAATTTTTTTATTTAATAAATGTAAAATGTGCAATGTACGGCGATAGTGGTTAGCGCTAAGCCCGAACTCCCTATCTTATTGTTAGTAGCCGAGTAACATGCCAATCGAGCCAAAACTGCACTTCTGCTCGAGAGATGTTATATGGCTTGTATAGATTTCACCAGGTACTCTCCCAACAGTGAGTAGGTGGTTAGACGAGCGATAAAAATATGAGGGTTTGGTGATGATGTTAACTGTTGTATTTAATGCACTTCTAGGCCTTGTAGTTTCCGATAGAGGGCGTCACAACAGTTGAACGAAGCTGCTTGCGAAGGTTGCTTTTATCCATCACTTCTGGGTCACATTTGCGGTGATTGTGGATAGCTCTGGCCCGATCTCCCTATCTTATAGTTTGTAGCCGAGTAACATCGAGTAAACGATCGAGAAAAAAGTGAACTTTTTGTTCGAGACATGTTGTCTGGCTCTATAGCTTTTACCACAAACTCTCTCACTAGCGAGTCGGCGGTTAGACGAGCGATACTAAAGTGAGGTTTTGGTGGTGTTGTTAACTGTTGTATTTAATGCGCTTCTAAGTCTTGTTGTTGAAGATAGATTGCGCCACGATAGTTGAACGAAGCTACATAGGAAGGTTGCTTTTATCCATCACGTCCGGGTCACCATCGCAGTGATAGCGGACAGCGCTAGGCCTGAGCTCCCTATCTTATGGTTTGTAGCCGAGTGACATGCTGATCGAGCCAAAAGTACGCTTCTGTTCGAGAGATGTTATCTGGCTTGTACAGATCTCACCACAAGCACGTCTCGGTAATATGTATTTCAAAATTTATCGCATTTGTGTCAACAGAACACATCTTATAGCCTTCAGACGAGAGTAATTTATTTTATGCTAGCCCTGCTTATATCCTGTCCCCTAAAAAATTTATAGGTTAGTAAATCTCTCAACTAATCTTTTTGATGCCCTTTAACTCTGTTGATCTTCGCATCTACTAAACTGGAATTATCCAAAATAGATAATACCTGCCTTGAAAGAAAAAAAAATTTATTCTTAAATATGGAAATCGAGAATTATTGTATTAAACCAACTTTAAAATGTTTCTTGTCTTTCCATCGACATAAAAGAAGGGATCTCTAAGGCTGCATTCCTCCCTAACAAACTGAAGGAAATATGTTCCTTGCAGCGCTGCCAAATCTCACACGCGATTACCTCAGAGGAAGGTAATTAAAATTCTCCCTTGGAAATTCCACTCCCTGTTACAGGTAATTTACGCGAAGTGTAACAATGGAACAGTCGACTCTTCTGAGAAGTCTAATGATGCCGAAGTTCTCGATTAGGGAGTAACGGCACGAGATATTTTATGAACTTTATAAACTTGCAGTTTGTTAAGAAAACACGTTTCCACTTAAAATGAGCTGTCAATTAGAGAGTTGAGTTCAACTCTCCTCGAAAAATTTTTGTTTGCAAAGTCTGAGAACGAAATAAGAAAATCTTGAAAATAAAAACATAACAAAATGAATCTCGTGACGAGATGCTCTTATAATTAAATGATCATGTGGCGTGCTAAGTGTTCTTTTGCATGCACACAACTTTTACAGTTTTACTCGTCGTTAAATTTTTTGCACATGCTTGTTTCAATTTAATTATCTCACTTCTATTATATGAAGTAAGAAAAAAATATTAATGGCATTCTAAGGAGAATATGCATTAGTGTGGAATACCTTAATGTCTTTAAGAGGACATTATCATCAACACTTATTGATAATTTTTTTAAGGAATACTTTCTTTTTTTAATATTTATTCATATTATGAGCACATATAAAAAATAGAAATACAACAATTATACTAATTTAAATAAATAACAGTTGCGAAGAAAAATATCAAAGTAATCATTTTCTTTGTTGAATACTCCTAATTCTTCATCACATATTATTTTAATTGATATTCTATGAATGTTCATATTTACAATAGTTTGTTTACCTTTTCTCATTTTTATCCTATTTTTTATCATCGCGAATGAAATTTAATTTTTAATAAAATCTTATTTTTAGGAATAACAAAAAAATTCAAAGGATTAACATTACAAAACTTTGTAAGTCAGCAATTGAGCAATCAATCAATTATCCCGAAAATAAATAAAAATTAACAATAAAAAACATGACTGTTATTTCTAACGTAAGATAATTTTTTCTGCATTACCACATTCGTTTTTCATGAATTAATTTTCTATCACCAAATTTTAAAAGTCCATAAAATCTTTATTACCAAATCTAATATAATTTAACCCTTCGCTCCCTCTGAGGCACCATTCAAGACGGTGCATCATTTTGAAGTTTTATTTATTCATTTTCCAAATTTAATTGTTAAAAACGCTTACATAATGGTTAAGAGATGTGGATTAATTTTTCAAAGAAATTAGTCTTCAAAGAACTATGTACATTCATTTTTCATAGCAATAAACAAATCTTTGTATTAGGCGAACAATTTTGCATCTTATTATTTTTCGGTGCTCAAAGGGTTGATATTATAAGAAAATAATTTTAATAAAAAAACCCCGTATTTTATAAATATGCGATGTATTTTTTATATTTTTCCAAAATCATATCAAATTTTTAAAGGAAGAATAATATAAATATCTCATTGATACACTCAAAGCATAATTATATCCAAATGAAATCTTATTTTGTATCTTAACATCATTCCCACAAATGATTTAAATTAATAAAATAAAATACCTTGCTTGTTCCTCTAAATGTATCTGACTTGAAATATATAACTACATTACTCCAGTTTCTTTAATGAATTTAATTTGTGCAATAAAACTTGATCCCAGAATTGAAATCTACCCTAGATCGAATAATCCATACCCATCCGAGTAGTGATTTAAAGAAACTGTCCGCTTATTTATTGATAAGGGTGGCTGATGCAACCTGGACGACACCCCGGGGAACCATCCCAGACTGTCGTTAGTTTTAGCGAGCCCAAGAAAGAGCTGTGGGTAAATGTGGATTAGAATGGCCGATCTCAGACGCCATTTTAGGAAAGAGGGTTTAAGCTTATTTGAGGTGATTAAAGTAAGAAATTTGAATGATAATTGAATGACAGACAAAAACCATTTCAGTTGAAAAGCGGAAAAATTATGATCCGTCGAGAAAGATGAGTATATCGACTCCATGAAAATATTTTTTTTTCGTCAAAAAGTACTTACGTTTTACTCTGTTATCGATTTTTTTTTGAAAATGAATCACTCGTACTTCAATTCTACTTTTTCCCCCACTCGCACAAAAGTGAGGTTATTTTGAAATGCCATTAAATCATAGACAATTTTTCAGCGTTTTACTGTTGTTAAATATATATTAGATGGATTAAAATAGTATGAGTTATTTTATAATTCTTAATTTGGAAATAAAATTGAAATAAGACTGCAATGCCATATATCGGCCCATATGGGGTTAAAACTTCGCGTTCATTTATCCGTCTGGCTAGGAGTTAGCAACCTTTTTGAAAATCTTAAATAAATTTCATTTGAAATGCTTTTCAATTGGGAAAAAATTATCTAATCAAAATGAAATGAGATTTAATGGTCTATAGGATTAAGTAAATATATGTGATTATATTTAGATAATTAACGATATTCCCTTTTTTTTAAAAGAATATCATTTTTTTTTGCAATCCATTGATGATACAGTAAATTGCATGGAAATTTGAATGCATGTGAAAAATTATTAATATTAATCTAATTTTGTTTGCTTATATTCAGTTAAATATCAAAGTTCGACTTAATTGAACATTAAAAAAATCCTAATACAGGACTCAATCCATTTAAATGTGAATGGTTTTGTTGTTATGAAATAATCTTTTAAGATTAATTGCATATCTGTATTAATTTATCTCTTTCCAGTTTACAAATTCATTTTCCATTTATATATATGTTCTAATATTTTACATAAATATGAATTTCCATTTATCATTTTCTAGTTTATCTTAATCATCTCTAAAAAACAATGTTTTTAATTTTAATAAACATAGTTTTTTTTTAAAAAAATCAAAATAAAATGTATATATAAATGTGGGGGTCTAATCAAATCTTCCAAAAATATTAGACTCTTCAGATAGCGCCGGGTTTAGTGACGAGGTGTCTTGATTTTTTTAATATTTACTATTGTCTGTAGCTCAGTAAATAGAGTAGTGGACTGTAGTTTTTTAAACAGTTTATTATAAAAATTAACAAATATACAAATTAAATTATTAAAGAACAATAATATTTAAATAGCAACCTCGCTTAATAGGAGGTAATGCAAAGTACAAATTAAATTATATAAATATAATAATATTTAACCACAACCTTGCTTAATAGAAGGTAGATGGAATAAGTACAAATTAAATATGTTTAGAACAATAATAAAAATCGTTTGCCTATAACTTTTAATAATGTTTTAATTAAATAAAAT
>JAOUZG010015602.1:4384112-4409874 GCA_026289955.1 Argiope argentata | reverse complement strand
TTAAATAAAATCGTTTGCCTATAACTTTTAATAATGTTTTAATTAAAATAAAAATCGTTTGCTCTAACTATAATATAATACTTTAAAATATTCAATTTGATAAACATTTAAGAAAAACAGAAAAAATAAAAAAAAAGGATAAATACAACTACTAAAGATTAGTTTTGCTAAATGCCCGTTGACCAATTTACATTATGATATTTAGCGTAGTCTGAACTGATGGGTATCCCCTTTCCGTCACCATGACTACGGGAAAGATCCGCTAATGTCGCCATGGAAGGTGTAGGTTAGCGGTCAACTGTCGCCAAACTCAGGAAAGGTTGGCGGGCGGCGAAGTGAGCGTAAACAACTATTTTATTATTATTTTGAATATTAGTAAATTTATTTAATTTTTTAATATTTCATATTTTAGTTCAATTTCTAAACTAAGATTAAAATGATGTAAAGACTTTTTTTTAAAAAAAATAACAGAATTTATTTAGAGTTAAAGGGAAAATTTGACATGGGGGAGTGTTTATAGAGGAATATTCAATGGATTAAAACCTAGAGATATTAAACAAACAGAAAGTTAGATTATTCACTCTAAGAGGACGTTAGAAATTAAAAAAGCATTAAGTGATTGAAAAACATCTTACCGCGTAGCTTTGCGAGCGGAAATGCAAAATTGCGAAACGTCTTTATCGTACGGTGGTTAGTAGGCCTCTGCCTAAATATTAATTGTGACAGTGTTTCAAAAGCTCGATAGATGGCGTTGCTATGGAATGTGCTATTATTTAAAATTATCATCCTCTAGAAAATGACCCAATCTTTTACAATTCTCGATTTGAATTACGTCTACAATCTGATGTTGATAAAAGCAAAAATGAAATAACAATTGGTAGTAAAAAGAAATAGATCCGTGAATGTATCCTACATAAATATTCCAAAGAAACAGAGTATTTGATCTATAATATATTATAGATCCAATTCTCTCTAATTGTTTTAAAAATAATATTAAGTCATCATATATCTTAATGTTTCCACCTTTCAGCACTACAAATGATTTATTAAAATTTCTCTCAGACACTTTCATCATCTCGATATCCTTCTTTGAAATATATCTTCCGGGAACCGCACCCTTCTTCAACATGTGCTCTTCCCTTTAACAACGCTGATAAAAGATGCATGGAGATTAATCAAAATAATCTGGTGTGGATGAAATATTCATATTTTACGATCACACCTTCTCGATGCTTAATATTCTTAGGTCCTTTGACCTTTCCATTCATTTATTAGCAATCAAATGAAGGCATGCTTCTGCTAAATCAAATATGCTAAATACTTCCTCACTTATGTATTGATTTTTTAAAGAAGTTGATTTGTAATGATGCATCTAATGTATTTGTTGAATGTTTTATTTATAAAATTGTAAAAGAACAATAAGTTTTTGTACTCACGAGCCTGCTATTTTAAATGTCATTCGTTTCACTTCTAACAAATGTTTAAGAAAATAAAGAATGGAAGTAACTGCAAAATTAAAATACTGTGAAAACATTTAATAGTTGGGTCTCTTTAGAAACTTAATGGCAAGTAAGATTGCTAATAATTTAATTATTAATGAATGAAATTATAATTAATTATTATGTCAAATAATTATCAGAGAAATAACTGAGTCTCTCATCCTTTTTAAGTTATTAATTTTATTAACAATATTGCTATTTACTATCCACCTTAATTCTATTAAATTTCAGAGAAATAACTACATTTATTCTCTTTTTTTCATGTCTTTGAAGATGAATTGGTTTTTCCAACTCAATTTTACTTCTTTTCTTCATATGTCCTTGATATATATGCAATCACAATGCACTGAAATGTTCTTTTTGTTAAAGTAAGACAGATGAGTTCTAAGAAAAGAAATACCACTTTATTTTTCAATTCCTACTATTAGTCCACACTCTACCTATATATATCTTGTTTAAATTTTCGATAGTTAATAAAATACTTTCTATTTATCCAATCAAGTTAAAGTAGTTTTTTTAAAACTTGTAGGAAATGACATTTGATGTTAATACAGTTTTTTCAAATATTAATTCATTAATTTTTCCTTAATTAATTAAAAACTACCATTTTCGTATTTATGATAGTTTTTTTAGTAGTTGTAATTGTTTGGTCGAGATAGCCTGGTTGGTGAGGCGTTGGATTCGCATCCTATATCGGAGTTCGAACCTGGTCATAATGTTCTCCATTTCGGGAATTATACCATTGGGGTTACTGAGTCAAAGGTGATTGTTATTCGGGTGCTCAGGGGTCCGTTCCCTAAAAAAAATCTAATTTCCTAATTTTTTGCCAATATTGAAAGTAGAAATTGATTAAAAAATTTATATTACTTGTTTTTTAATAAATTGAAAAGAATGAATCTAATTGGTAGAAATAAATGAATGAATATGAAAAACAGTAATGGAAATGAATCCTGAATACGCTATATTTAATGAATATGAATTAAAGATAATTTCCGAAACTATAATTCGCTATGGATATTTCCTTAACTTCAGAAACTTTACTTAAGTAATTTGGAACATGAACATAACTGGTATCTAAAATATACCACATTTTCATAATTCTGTAATATTGTAGGACAATTTATTCTATAAAAATTATGAATATAAGTGAACGAAATTTTCTTACCATGTGATCTTATCTCAATATTTTTTAGTATTTAATCCTTCCAAATACAGAAGATGATTCCACAACAGCAACCTTTATAAATTATCTTCAGTCATTTTTTATTCAAAAAACACAAAACTTTTCTCCTCTGAATATTATATTGCTACTCAGAGAAACAGTAACGTTTTGGACAGAAAACCGTATACGGTATTATTTGAACACACACACACACAAAAAACACATTATATAATATAATTTCTAAAACCTGATTAAGTTATATCTGTTTTCTGACTGTGACCTATTTCATTGGAATAATAATTTATAAAGTGCTTGGTTTTTAAAAGAATTTCACATATTTATCAGTCCATGTAATACAATTTAAGAAGTATTTAAAATAACGAGCTTAATTTTAATTTGATATATGTATAACGTAATAGAAAATTAGCAAAATCGTTTAAGTAATTTCTTTTTATCATATCTGGTCAACTTTTTTTCGAATTATAGATCATTCTTTTCACATTATTCCAATATAATTACTAGTGCTGAATAAAAAGAAGGAAAGTAAATGAAGATAGTTTTTCAGTTCTTCATTTTATGATAAAAAAAGTATTTTTTTCTTTAAATCTTTTTTTAAGTAAATTTCTAAAACTTGCATATAATTCAAAAAGAAAAACAGTAGTTTAGTATAAAATACTCTTAATACTTTAAACAAACATTTTAACTCAAAATGTGTATCTCAAAACAATAAAAAACGGAGATCGTTTGAAAAATTTCTTCAGGAAACAGAATTTGATTATTTCAAGTAAATATACAAAAAAAAAAGTTCAGTTTAATGGATTTTAGACAAATAAAAGTGTTTACCTTTATAAATTATTTTACATGATTTTACCACTTATTTCATTTGAATGGTAGATAAATACAAAACACGTCTTTCGATAAAAAATTTTATTATAAATGGACGTATTATCTTAGTATAAAAAGAATATCTAGTATTTAAAAAAAATGCAAATGTTTATATAACTGCAAATTTTTATCTTGAAAATAAATTAACGATTTAATTACATATTTTTATCACTGAAGAGAAAAGAAAAGAATCTTTTGTAAAAATGCTTAAACATATTGAAATTAGTATGATTATTCAATATATTTTTTCGTCATACTTTTATTTTCAGAGTTCCTTATCGAATCGTATTATTAAATTTGTCAGTTAGAAATTTATTATTTATTCTGTGTTTTAACGAATAAAGTAAATTCTGTTACAGAAGTTCCAACACAAATTTAAAATCAATTTTTTGAACTTTTTTTTATCCTTATTATTCAAAAACAATTTTTTTAGCTCACACCCAAGTAGTTTTAATTCCATTTCTAATTTTTATTCATTTTCAAAATTACTAGAAGACTTTTTCATCTGCACATTAATTTCTTTTTTTGATAAATCCTGCAAGATCCAAAAGAACAAATTAACTTCAGTGACAACTTTATTCGTTTTCAATTATTTATTAACAGACGATATAATTTACTTACTTCTTATCCTTCTTGCTTTCGGGTTTACCTGCTTAAAGCCTTTATTCTAAAACTAAACTAGTAGTAGAAATTAATTCAGATTATTATTATTTTTATTTTTAGATTTTATTTATAATTCTTATTTTTATCTTCAGTCTTTATAGAGTAAGACTGAAAAGCCTTAGACTAATTCTAAAACAATTTATTAGATTTAAAAATTTGGTTATTGCTAGAATTAATTGTTGAGGTCTTCTTGGGTCATAGAAAACAACAAGTAAATTCTATAAATATAATAACATTTATAAATTCTACAAACCTATATGTTTCTTTTTAAAACTTGATTTTGATAAATTTAAGAATATTGTAATAATAACTTCTCATATTTTTCAGAAATAAACAATAATGAATTTTAAATAATTTTATATCATTGTCCTTCTTGACAATTTGTCATTTTATTAAATTGTGTCAATTGATTTTATTGAAAAGATATATTAATGACTATGGATAAAAAAGGAAAAATTATTATCTATATTAGTAAAAGTGTATAGCCAAATGTGTTGATAAGCTCAAAATTCGAGAACGGCTTGACCAATTCGGCTATTTTTTTTGTTAATATTTTCGTTAAGACTCAAGGAAAGTTCTTATAGAGAGAGAAAAAAAAAAGAAAAAATATGAGGAAAATAGTAAAAATGACACTTCCAACCATAAATCTTTATTTCCCCACCGAAAAATGAGTAAGATTTTAATTTATTTTTTCCTCGCGCTAATGAAGTTAGGCTTAACATTTTTTTCAGTCGGTTATTTCAAACGATTCTGTTTATTTTCTTAGAGTTTGATGCATTTAAAACTAATCAATTTTTCGGATTCCTTTTGAAGTACTTTTGAATTAAAATAAAACTGAATAAAAGAAATTAAATATTTCCTATCTGTTTTGCGTTACCCAAACAGACGTACAAAACTCACGCATTTATCTACTTTGCCCCATTTGGTGTAGAAAAACGTATGTGCAGTGTGTTGTAATTGTTGACAACTGAGTTGTCATTTTAATTAAAAGTATGTGTATAATAGTTTCGTAGCTATCTTAATCTCAATCGATTAATAAAACAGACTTGATTTGATTTTAAATAAATACGGACTTGATTTGTGGTTTTCTTTATTTCAGGTAGGCACTGTAAATAAACTTGTTTTTTCTTCGTATGTATGCTTTTCCATACATAAAAAGTTGAAGGTAAAAGCTAATTTGAATTAAAAATTTTAATGAGTTTCTGTATCAAAATTCAAGTAGTTACTTCCATCTGTATAATTTCCGTTCATGTATTTCACAACTCTAGTTACTCGATAAATTCTCAAGCGGTTTTATTAATGCAATAAACAAGTGTATATCTTTCATTGTTTCTGTATATAAATATATTAGTAAAGAAGTGTCTTTTTATTTAAGCACAGAATTATATTAATAAAGATCGTGTTTTTCGTAATTGAGATCGTGGACTGTAAATTATGCGTAAAAAAGAATATTATTGAATCCTTTTTTATTAAAAAATAATACCACTAACCACGTTACTGCGTTTGTCAGTTTCAAAAGTTAAAATAAATAAACGATATTAAATTGGTAATTTGGAAAAATTTTACATATGCTACTTAAAACCCTAGAGATATTTTATCTTTTTTCAAACTGAATTTAGTACTGGGTAAAGAAGCAACATTAGGAGGTTTAGACGGGAAATAAGTTTAGAGCATTTAAAACAAATTAAATACTAACTAAGTTTTAGAGAAAGAAAATAGAAACAATGGAATGAGAAGTTAAATAGATTTGAATGTTTCATTTATCACTTCACTTTATTTCAAAAGCTGCTAAGAATGAATTTTCCATTTCTATCCCTTTTGAAAAGAATTATTTTTTTCTATCTATAAATCTTGTGAAATGCATTAAGGGAAAGGTAGAGTGAAGGAAACAAGCAAAAAGTGTGAGAAAAACTAAATTGCGAGAATTCTCAACAATTTCACATCACAAAAAACGTTAAGAATTTCCTCCTATTAGCTTTGAAATTGAGACAAATTCTATGCTTTAACGTTTCTTACGTTCAAGAAACGAGCGCCATCTATCACGTTTTTTGGCGTTTAAGTGGAGAAACTGCTAGTGGATAGGAACAAATCGTTGTAGAAATAAAACGCAGATCATGCTTTTGAGATAGCAGTTTCTTTTACTTAATCTTTCGAAGGCCCTAAGTCCATTAAATTATTAGAAGCAAAGCTGGAAAGCGCCATAAAAAAGCATTTAATCAATTTTTATGGATCCGACAATGTGCTAATTGTTGTATTTCAAACATTTTTACTTCCATTGTCTCTTCCAGTTATGTGGAATCTTTTGAATTTGGACTTTATGGACTCTTTATATCTCAACAACTATTGGACTTTTTATATATCAAGTTGTCTTTTATACTATTTATTCCTGTTTTGACTTTTAAGATAAAAAAAAAACAGTAATATAACCACTAGTTATGTTGGCTGTTGGAATTTTAACCTTGTTTTTATAATTTCTAAAATTGTTTTTATTACTTTTATATAAAAATGGTAATTTCAAAAATTCGATTTTGTTTATACATTTATGTTTTGTTTTTATGCTTGTCTTTTAACTCCTTACTGAATTTGTTAACATGTATTTAACATGGATAAAACAGAGTGATAAATTTTTCAGGGTATTTAGTTGTTGAATTTAAATACAGATTTATGGGTAATTAAATTTATTTACAAAAGTTCACAGGATTAAAAATTATAACATTTATATTATTATTACAGATTTAAAATGATACGAAACATTCTGGGGCTAATAATCATATGTTAATATTTTATCATGTTTGTAATGTATTAATCTTGCCATTTAAACAGACTTTTCATTTTATTCAAAAGTATTTTTTCTACTTTCAAGTATATAAGTTATGATATATAAAAATTATTATCCATTGTATGAACTTTTTTTCTAAATTGATGCAGTAATTCCTATTATAATTTCAATTTATATCAAAGTTATTTAAAATATAGAATTTAGCTTCTTATCTAGAATTTTACATATTATTTTATTTTATGTTAGGCCAATTAGTATTTCCTTTTATACATATTTAGCCTCGGGCTTTAACTTACAATTCCATTATACTAACATGAATCAACTGCATTCTTCAATAAAATAACTATAGAAGGGTGAATTTAAATCTCTAATCAATTACTTCAAAACAATCTAGAAGTATTTATTGCTCATCTTTTTCAGTTAATATGTATTGTTTATTCGTTTGAATTCAAAGATTAGAAATTTTAAAGATTTTTATTATTTGAAAATCTATATGCAACTCAGTGATTTATTTTCATTTCCTAGGGAATATTATATTAATTGCAATCATCGGATCTTATGACTTAATTAGTTTCCTACCATCGGACCTTAGTGTAGATTTGAGGAACCCATTTCCGGTTCAAAACATTATAGAAATGGTGAAATTACTAAAACACATATCCTATTAGCAAAAAATACCGAATGTCTTTTTTAGATAATTAAATTTTAAAAAAGAAAAAAAGAAAAAAGAAAAAAAAAGAGAGAAAAATATATCTGTTTAAAAATATTCTATCTAATCCCCACTCTCTTGTAGACGATTTTAAATCAGCAAAACAAATGCATGGATAATCCACTTTGTACTGAAAGCCCTTGACTTCAGCTAGAACTATATAACTAAATTATATTAGTCTGTGTAACGTGCTTAATTTGTGTAATAAAGTTTAGTCCAAGAATCATTAGTCCCAAATCAAAAACTCCGTACGCATTCCGAGGTGTGATTTGAAAAAAAAAAAAAAAAACTGTCCGATTATTTATTGGTAAGGAATACTGAGGGATCCCGAATGACAGTCTGGAGGGCTATCTCAGGCAGTCGTTAGAAGCGGCAATCCCAAGAACAATCTTCCGATAAATTCTGTTGACAATAGTTGATTTCCATCGTTAAAGGAATGTGAATTAAATAAGTGAGATTAACTTGGAAAATTGAAAGGATAATCCTGAAACGAAGTCAGGAATGAATTACTTTTGGACGAATGAAAAAAAAGGATAATTTATTTAAAATAAAATAAAGATACACATTAATATTGAAATAAATATGTTATAAAGATGCCCCTTTAAATGTAGTCGTGTATTATATACGTTAGAAAGATCTTATTGGCGAGTGAATATATTAATAATTATAATAAGCTCTCTAAAAAGATGCGTTTGGAATAAGTTTATTTTAGAAGTAAATATAGATTACTATTTATCCAGATCCTGTTTAAAAATTTGTTGATAAACTACAGTTTTAATGAATTTGAATTTTTATTACTCATACTACAACGCGTTGACATAAAAAATTGAAGATAATTTATTATTCGAAGCCACTGAACGAATTCAAAGATTTCTAAGAATAAAACTATTTCATTATTTCCGTTACGTAATGCCGTTTGTCTACACGCGTTGAAACTGGGAAGATAAAAAATGAAAAACTAAACACATTAGATAGATTAATTTTTATTTTTATTTTTTTGACGGTTTATGCGAATGAGTTTTATAATTTAAACCATTTAGAAAAAGAATATATATATAATATGGATTTGTGATATATTTTGTAGAAATGAGGAGGAGAAAGCAAAAAGAATGGAAAGAAGTGAAAATTTTGAAAACTGTCAACAATTTAACATAAGATAAATGTTACGCATTTTCTTCTATTAACTTTTGCATTTATACGATTGACCGTCTTTAATCATTTTTCACTTTTGAGAAATGGAAACTATACATCATAAATACAGAGTTTTATTTCATCTTTCTTTGGCTTTATCAGTGATAGAACCATTCTGGGAGCTTATGTGAACTGATCATTGAAGGGATAAAAAGATAATCACCCTTTTGAGGTTAAGCTTTCTTTCATTTAATCCTTCGTTGCGTATTATCTTTTTAACAGTTAGAAATAACATCGTGCAGCGCTATAAAATGAGCTTCGAATAAGTTTTTTAATTATTTGATTCCAGTTGCTTTTAGCAAGATGTAAAAAAATATGGGGGCTCTCTTGTATTTCGACCTTTCTGCCATTTGTGGAAGAAATTGATCGTTTTATTTATTAATTCAATATTTATATATGTTGCTTAGAAATCGAATGTGTAATGTATCTCTTTGTCATACTAGTTCCTAAGTTATTTTGCTAATAAATAAGTGATTTTATTTTTATAATGGGCCAATTAAACAAAATTTAAATAACATGCCAATGGAAACTTTTATTCTTCATTTAATGCTTTTGGTTACATTTGATTGATGAAACATATATCATTTGCTTTCTTTAATTAAGACAAGTTGGTTTAATTAGTCACTGATATTTACAAAATTTACTACTTCTAAATAGTAATCCATGTATCATGAAATTAAACGTATTCCTAAAGCAAAATTCTTCTCAAATAAACCAAAAGTTTGACATTTTAAATCGCGTTTAACAATAAGTGTTGAACGTGGTTGGGGAAATGTTATCGTTTTGCTCATATGCGAGACGATGTACGTATTGTGGTTAATTGGGTGGTTAATCTAGCTTCTAAATTTAACTTAAGTTTTCTTTTATTCGTCTAGTAAACTAAGCAGATATTAAGTATATATATATTTCTTTTTTTAAACTTTGAACTATGGTAGAAATTTTTACGTATTTGGACGTATATAACGAATGAAATAATGAATGGGTTAAAAACATGAGGTAACAATGTCATCGATTATAAAAATTAGGCAAAATGTGTGTGTGTTTTAAATGGCCGAAATTAGGAAATATTTCCTGACTTTTAATTCAATATCCTTAGTATATGTTAAAATTTTAAAAGTTCAAAAGATGTATATGTTAAAATGTTAAAAGTGTGTAAAATGTATATTTGTTCTATAATATTTTTTATATTAAATAATCTTACGTAAATGTCGAATTTTACTTGGATTTTTAGTAGAACACAAATTTTTATTGACACACACGCACACACACACACACACACACACACACACACACACACACACACACACACACACACACACACACACACACACACACACACCTTTATTATTAGTAGAAATATAGATAAATCTTTTAGAACAAAGTTTAAAAGATCAAATACTTTTTATAAAAGCTTTAGTCATTGATTTTTTTTGTCTTCTAATATCGTTTCAATGCCTAAACCGCGCATCTCTTATCATCAGCATCCTCTTGTATCCTGAACTATCACTTTTAAATCTTCACTTACGCTGAAAGTAAAATTTTTCCAGATAGCGGAACATATCTTATGGCTCTTTAGGGAAGAATAAATAAACAGCAACGGAATTTATTTTTCTTTATCTAATGGCGATCTCGTGATTTATTCTGTTATATCCTGAAGCGCCTTGTCTAAATCCTGAGTCTTGTTGAATTCTTGAAGGATTTAAGTTTTATGAAATTCAATAATTTTTGAGGCCTTAAAGTTTTTATTTAGATATTTTTAGACGGCAGATTGTGAGTGGTCGTGTTTTATAGTTACAGCTAATAAACGATTTACATAATAGAATATATTTTTAGAAAGTTTAACTATTTTTCATTCCTCAAGGTCATTTCATATAGAATATGATTGAAGTGGAACTCTTAGACGGTTGAAGAAATAATGATATACTGTTCAGTTAGTGAAGCAAGTTACATAAGGTTGCATTATATTGTGCATCATCATATAATTTAATATTGAGAATATTAAAAAAATATCGAGGATGTTGTTTACTTATATATTAACAAATATTAAAGGATATTTATTACCAGTATATCATTACCAGTATATCAGTTTTATATCAGAAAATATTGAGGATATTTTGTACTACCCTATTATAAAATATTGAGGATATCGTTTTCTATTATACAATGATGTATACTATAAGCATGATACTTTCTCAGCAAGTTCGTTTAAATACATTTTTATAATTGCAATACTTATAACTCAATTTTTCTTTAAACCTAGAGAATGTATTTTTAAACTTGAATTTCTTATACCATGAATTTTTTTATATCAGTTATGTAATTTGAATTTCATTTTTACGATAAAATATATTACTCATTTAGAAAATCTTTTTTTAAAGATTATTTTCAGAATTCGAACAAATTTGATTTACATTGCCGCTTACTAATTTTTTTCCTATTAAAATTTTTGATCTTTTGAAATATTTTTTTCATGTATGATTAAATTTACATGCCAAAAGACTGTTAGTCCATCAATGAACTGAGTTTAAGTAATTGGAATCATACACAAATAAATAAATCATCATAACAAATTTCATTCATCTAGTTTATGAATTTTTTAGTTGTCTTGCTCACATGTTCATGGTGGCCAGACAATCATATATACTGGATACAAATGTAGTTCAAAGTTGAATAGAAATTTACTATATATTAATATTAATATTAAATTCTTTTTAATTTTAATAAATTTAAGATTGGTATTAAATTTTAGGTAACTTCATATATTTGATTATCCGTCATATAATTGATTATGCCCATCATATATTTGTTACATTTCATACTCATTTCGTGTAATAATAATTTCGAAAATACTATTTTGGAATAGGAAATGCAATTCTTAAAGTTCCATTAAAATATCGAAATTGTAGCATTTGATTATTTTATATACTCACTTTTGCTGCTTCTTTTAACGTCAAACATTATGTCAGAGTAAAGATAATTAATAGCTTGAAAACATTTTTAAAATATTGCAATAAAAAGCTTAAGATACAATAATGTTCCTATTTTCATTTATTCTCAAAACTGAAAAACAAATTGAGAAAAATGAAATAAATTGTAAATAAACACGATAAAAATAAAGTCACTAGGGCATTTATATTTTTTAAAATGTTTCCAATTCGTCTTATCATTTTTATTTATTTATAATGATTAATTTATTAATATATTTTTGAACACCAAAAGCAGATTACTGCATAAGTGTTATGGTGTATTTGTTTATTCGAGATCAGGAGTATTTATCTCATGTTGTCGTCACATCGAATAATCTTACCTCTTTACACTTTTATCTCACAACTAAATGATAATTACTTTTGAACTAAAGACAGAGTTTGAATTGATATTATATATTTTGTTAAATTAACCATATCTTGATCATCTTCATTATGTGTAAGGAAATGAGAAATAATTTAGAAAAAAGAGGGAATAATAATATGAAATAATGTTACTATAAACAGTAAATTATACAGCTCTCTGACTAATTTTCATGAAAGGGAAAAGCAATTGTATTTATTTTACATTGATTTTCCCCAAAAAACTTGTTCACGAATGTTGTAACAAAATATTTTCAAGTGTCAAATTATGCCGATGTTAAAATTATCTTATTTGTTTTGAGAGACTTACTAACAGTTTGTTTATAGTGCGAATTCCCTCTCCATGAAAAGTAGAGTATCAAGATGCCACAATTCTATCAAAATACTCAAAAATATTTGAGTAATCAATTTAAATTGAACATTATCATTTACGGTATTATATATATATATATATATATATATAATAATGAAATTTCTATCGACTTTTTTTATTAAAATTCTTAAAATTTAAAACAAAGGATTTTAAATTATTCGTTTATAACATATAAAATAATTCTCTGATTAATTTGGTTGTCATAAATAAAATGGTCTATCTTGTAAAATGACAACATAAATAAACGCAATTTTTTATTATTAGTGACGATAAGGAGATAATAATATAATAAGGAGATAATATATAATATATATGTTCGAATTATAATTATGTTGAACAAAGAATTGCCTAGATTAATGATGTATGTATAAAGTAGTGATCTGCAAATATAATGCAATTTAAAATGGAACATCTTTCGTTCCTTTAATTTTATTCACTATTGAATCGATTTGCTCAGAATTATGAATAAAAAATAATTGTTTTAAATACAATTTTTCATCAATGCCTATACGCATATCAAAGTATTTCCCTCTGTATAATTCTTCCTTCATTCGTTTGAAAAAAGTCCCTCTAATTACTCAATCTATTCTCAATAGATTTCATTAATACTCTAAACGAGGACATATATTTTTTTATTATTTCTGAATACAAATACGTTTGCAAAGAAGTTTATTCCTATTTAAATACAACACCATAGTAACCAAAAATCCTAAATTAATTTTCATAATTGAGACCTGCAAATTATATATAACAGAATATGATTATTTGATCCTGTTTTTGTTTCACTACAAAATTATTTTCTCATTTCTGTAATTGTATTTTTCAATTTTAATAAATAAAAAAAGCTTGAAAGGAAATCTGCTATGCATATTTCAATATATCATGTCCGAACATCATTTCTTGAACGGCCAAGCACCACGTGCTCGTGCAGGTTAAATTATATTTTTATTCAATTTCATTATTCATTGAATGAGTCATTTGAGTATTGCAAACGATCCAAAAAAACTTTGTCTCGCATTGATTGTATCGCATATCCTATTTATTTCATTTCATATAATCACGTGCTCAAAATTACATTTTTTAGGTTTTATTTGCTGTAGTCATTAACTAATTTTTTTAATCGGATATTTTGTAAATACGATGACAACGCTTTATTGAAAGCTGATATTTTGACTTGCTCAAATTTCAATCTTTCGCCTACTGATTTTGGTCTCCCTCATTCCTAAAATAACGTCATGTTCTAACATGATAATAATATTCAATTGGTATTTTGCAAAATTTCTACTCGTGTACAAAATTCAATCCCTAGAGATATTTTATTTCTTTTGAAATATAATTTCAAAAAGGACATCAGAAGATTTTGAACAGGAATGACTTAAGATTATTTAATGCCATTATATATTAACTATTTTTCAATAAAAAAAAGAAGGGAAAAAACAGAGACCGAATGAGAATTTAAATAAATTGGACGGATTCATTTATCGTTTCACATTATTTCAAAAGTTGAGGCGAGTGAATTTTCTATTTCAAAACCTTTTAAAAAGAATTATTTTTTCTATCTATAAATCCTGTGAAATGCATGGTGGAAAGGTAGGATGAAGGAACAAGCAAAAAGTGTCAGAAAAAGTTAAATTGCAAGAATTCTCGACAATTTCACATCATGAAAAACGATAAGAATTTCCTCCTATTAGCTTTGAAATTGAGACAAATGGTATGCTTTAATGTTTCTTACATTCAAAAAACGAGCACCATTTATCATTTTTATCATTATTATGCTTTTAAGTGGGAGAAAACTGATAGTGGATATGAAATCTTTGTAGAAATAAAAGGCAGATCAAGCTTTTGAGATTGCAGTTTCTTGTACTTAATCTTCTGACGGCGTTAAATACATTGTAGGATTAAAAATAACGCCGGAAAGCGCTATAAAAGAAGCATTGAATCAATTTTATGGGTCCGACAATGTGTTAATTGTTGTATTTCAACGCTTTTTAGTTCTATTATTTTTTCTATTTATGTGGGATCTTTTGTATTTGGAATTTTCGGATACTTTGAATCTTCATTATCGTTTTTTTCCTTTTATATTATTTATTCTTTCTGTGGCTTATCAATTATATCGAAAAGGAATTTGTAATAAAACCATTTGTCTTGTTAGCCGCTCGATTTTTAATTTTGTTTTGGTAATCCATAAATCTTTTTTAAATCCTTTTATTTTTATATCGAAAATAATAATCAAAAAGATAAAATATTGCTTAAATATTTAAGTTCGGCTTTTGCATTTGATTTTTAAATTCTTTCTGAATTTGTCAATAGATACTTAAGTTATATAAAAGACAACATGTAACTTAATAGTTTTTATTTTAGAATTTGAATAAATATCTATTAATAATTTAATTTATTTTTGAGGCTTATAATATTTGAAATTATGCCACTCATATTGTTATTAAAACATTTAAAATAATACAATTAATAATGCTCTAAAATATTTTTAAAAAATCATATTTTGTTCTGTTGATAATGCATTAATCTGGCCATTTAAACAGATTTTTCATTTCTTTCAACAATAGTTCTTATTCATAACTGTGGATACATAGCGTATCATATATATATATAACATAACAACGATGTCCCCCCGGGGCCTATAACGCTAAGTTACCTACCCAGTTGAATGAACATAAGACGGGAGAAAGAGAGAGAGAAAAAAATGTTAAAGGAAAAAAAAGAGACGATACAGCATACGCTTTAGGGATTTCCAGAGAGAATGCCATCGGTGTCAAGTCTTATACGAATCTGTTCAATTTTTTTTTGGAAGTTATAACTTGATGGAGGGGACAAGAATACTTAAACAAATGGTGATTATTGGTTGAACTTAAAAGGGAATTCGATTACCAATTGAAAAGGGGGGATTTACAAATTAAATTGTGAACATATATATGTGGATGAACATATGTATGGCAAATGAACAATCACTATAGAGTTAGAAATACGCAACGCCCATCTGGGTCCTGGGGACTTGATTTCCATCCTGAGACCTTCTCTCTTGAGGGACTTTTTAAGTTATAATTTTGGCTGATTTTCACAAGGGGATTTCTGTTCGCTACTATTGTAGGTCTGGAAGAGGTCTTGGTATTTATGAAGATGGTATACTATGGAGTGGATTTTGCCGCGTGAAAGGGTATTCGATGCAACTCTCCTGTACCATTCTTCTACGAGACTTTTTTCTGGCTTTCTCATGTGCCATGAGAGAGTGAGTAGGCATTCTGTGGCATAGTGAATTGGAGATGTTATTTCCCCACAGCTACAGCAAGGAGAGTTGGCTAGTTGGAATCTGTGTAGGTATGTTGGGAATGGGCCGTGTCCAGTGAAGAAAAGGACATTCGCTCTGTTCCAGTTGGCAGCGTAAAGAGAAACTGTTGGTATTATGTTATATGTGGAACGACCTGTTTCGTCTTCTTCCCATTCCTTTTGCCATCTTGTCATCATATATACATAAGGGGACGCGGTGGAATGGTGGTAAGGTCTCTTTTATCGATTTTATTGTTAAAAGTGTTTCATTACTTTCTTCTCTATTGTGGCATCCAGTACCACAAAATAAGCAGGAAGGGGAAAAAAGATATTTGACTGATTCATTTATTTTTTCACATTTTTGAAGATTAAGACGAATGTATTTTCCGATTCAAATATAGGAATGATTTTTTTAATTGTAAAAAGTTTGTGTCAGGCTTTAAAGTAGAAATCGAAAAAAAGAATGAAAGAAAGAAAATTACGAAATTTGTGACCATTTTAACACCAGGGAAACGCTATTGATTTTGAAATTTATACAAAGGACCATCTTTTAATGTTTTTCCCCACTTTCGAGAAATAGGTGTTATCCATCAAAAATATGGAATTTTATTATCATATCAGAGCACGTTGTTTTGGTATGATATTTTTGTATTCTCAAAATGCGTAGGCAACAAATTGACAAATTATCACTTCTCAGATATCAATTTTCCTTTTCGTGGTTTATTAGAAAATAATTCAGAAGGTTGTACATTTGCAATTTATCGCCAAAAAAATCAAAATTAAAAATAGAAATTCAATTTGTAATTCAAAATTTTAAGTTAATGGCAATACTGTAATTTATTTTCTTGTTAAAAGGTTTTTATCCTGTGAGAACATGGCGTATTGGTTCTAGATTTTTGAAGTCCCAAATAGAATGGGAAAAAATTGGCCATTCATCGTTTTTGAGACATTAATTTTCCACTTTTAATACTATATGAAAATAGTAAATATGATGGCCACGTTTGGCGACTTATCACCAACAAATATTTACACTTTTGCAGGAATTTCCGACATGTACTCGATTCTCGATATATTGTTGCATGCATATTCCGATCGTCATTTCATTATTTCAAACGTGTTTAAATTGGTTAATGACTTAAATTAATTAAGACAAACAATACCTTAAAAATAATGTTTTCACATTAAATGTGAGATAGCAGATATAAATTTTAATTTTTCTTCTTTGTTTTAAGTAAGGCATGTGTACGTGAATTAAAAATTTGAAGAAGAAAGCTGTAATCACGCTTTTGAGGTAACGCCTTTTTAAATTTTGCTGGATCAACATCGATTTAACTATTAGAAATAATACAGAAGTTTACTAAAAATATCGATCTAATTTTATGGGCTCGTTATTGTATTAATTATAAAGGTTGAGGACTTTGCCAGTTATGTAGAATCTATTAAACTTTGACTTTTCGGACATTTCTAGATCTGAATGATCATTTCCTTCCATTTTATATTATTTATTTATTCAGTGGTTGCATTTGTTATGAAAAAGAATCCATTAAATTGCTACTTATCATATTAGTTTCTGAATTTTCAGCGTTGTTCTGCTAAATAATAATTTTATATTTACTAAAAATAACAATTGAAAATACAATCTTGCTTAACCATTTATATTTACTTTTTAACGTCCTTAATGAATTAGGTTTTCTCGATATTTAGAATGGATAAAATATTACCATGATTTCTTTTTAGAGCTCTTAAATAACGTGTAAATTCTCAAACATCAGTAATTAAATTTTTGCTCTACTTTAAATGATTTAAACCTTAGTACAATAACTCTCAGAATAGCGATTAAATTTTATGAATCGTGAGTTGTTATAAAACTTTTCCTCGCCATTTAACGGTTTTGCTACATTTGATGGGTGAAATACATCTTACGTTTACTTTATCTAACTTACGAATGATGACACTCATCATTAAAATTACAAAGTTTGTTGTTTCAAAATGGTAATCCATATATTATATATTTAATAGAAAATTCTTCTCAAATGGGTCAAAATATTTTAAAACTTAAATCACGTTCATCAGTAATGGTTTCTCTTTGGGAAATGTTATAGTTTTGAACACGAAAGGGACGTAGCACGCATTGAGTTAAAACTTTTAAATATGAGGTTCATCAATCTTCTAAATTTCAAGATTAACTTTTTTTAAAAATTTGTCTAGCTAAGCATGCGGATATTAAACAGAAATTTTATTTCTTAACGTCCAACATGGTAGAAATTCAAGCAAGTAAATAATCGATGAAATAATGAAAACGGCTTGAATTTTGGTGAAGCTGCATAACATGCTACTAAAAATTAAACAAAAATGCTGAGTAATTACGAATTTAAAATTTTTACATTTATCCTCATATGAATCATATTTAAAAAATATTATTGAGAATCTAATATCCTAAAAATATTAAAATGAAATATATGCTTACGAGAGTACATTTTCTCTTTTATGGCAGATTTAATGCGTTGTCTTTCAAGAAAATTGAAGAAAATCGGATCCTAAATGTAGTAATTATCGATATAATAACCATGACAAACAAGTCACAGGTATGTTATTCTTCTTTACTTTATTCTTCTATTTCAATTTTATGATTTTAAAAACTATTTCGAAGACGTAGATAAATTGTTGATTTTTTTTTTTGTTGGAACTGATATTTCATAATTTTTCATGCTTTACTGAACTTACGATTATCTCATCCAATGGCAGCCAAAGCGTTCTAATACGTTTGTATGTAATAATTTTTCAAAGTAATATAAAATTATTGTTATTAAGAGATCAAAAAGAAATCTGCTATGCATATTTCAATATATCCATTCAGAAGATAATTTCTTGAACGGTCAAGTACCACGTTCTAGTGCAAATTAATTTATATTTTTATTCATTTTGTTCATTGAATGAGTCCCTTTAGTATTGCAAACGATCCAAGAAATTTTGTCTTGCATTTATTGTTTAAAAAAATGTTGCTTTTCTTATTTATTTCATTCCATATAACTGCGTGCTCAAAATGACATTTTCCTAGGTTTTATTTGCTGTAATTATTTTTTCAATCTGATCTATTGTAAATGCAATGTCAACGCATTATTAAAAGCTGATTTTTTTTGCAATGCTCGTGCAGATAGTAAAATTGTTATTTTCCGTTTACAGATTTTTGTTGATTCCAGAAACCTCATCCCCAAAACAATATCATATTCTGACATAATTTATTTTCCTCAACAATGTACAAAACTCAGGAAAAATTCCCATAATTGTTAAACTGATATTTTTTTAAATTTCCAAACGGCAAAAATTTCATTTTTATGTGATAATTTTTTGAAGTGATTTTAAATAAATTTTAAACTGAATTTTTAACTAAGATGCTAGTTAATATTTCAAAGAAATCATTCCAAGGAGCATATTCTCACTCTCTAAGAATCAATTTACAAAATATAATATTATAAATCAAATAATCTAACCTGTAAATAGTCATCCCACACGCAGTCTCTCTCTCATACACACACACACACCTTCTACTTCGTTATTAATAATAGAAAAAGTTAAGTTTTCTAAAACGAACAATTAATATTAGACTTTATTTGAACTCATATAGCTGAGAAAATGTTAAAAAGAAGGAATACATTTTATAAAGCCTTTAGTCATACATTCTTTTCTTTCATCATGGATTGCATACTTAAATACGGGTCCTCATCCTCATGTATACTAAACTATTACTTTTAAATTTTCACTTACTAAGAAAGTAAAATTTTTCCTGGAGGCGAACACTTTCTTATGACTTTTTTGGGAACAATAAATAAAAAGCTGCTGTATTTGTCTTTATTAATCTGATAATAATCTCATGATTTATTATAGAATATCTTGAGGTATCTTGTCTAAATCCAGAAAGTCTTGTTAAATTCTGGAAGGACTTAAGTTTTATGAAGCTTAATGTTTTTAGCAGCATTAAATTTCTTCTGTTGGATGTTAGTAAACGTTAGATCATGGATATTAGTGCGTTATAGTTACAGCATATTAATGATTCCTTTGAACGAAATCTATTACTAATAATTGCCTTGAACAAAATCTATTATTAATAATTCCCTTGAACGAAATCTATTTTTGGAAATTTTCTTCGGAACAATTCTTTATTCAATGTCATTTCTTAGAAAATAGGACAAAAATTGACATATTTGATGGTTGGAGAAAAATTATTTACTTTTTGATTAGTATAATAAGTTACATAGTATTGCAAAATACTATGTAATAGCATTATTTAATTTACAGCAATCTTAACAATATTGATTACTATCACATAGTATTAAATATTTGAACGTTTTAGAAATATATATGCAAAATTATGCTTTACTGATTTGAAGAGTTTAAAATGTAGAGATTTGTATTCAATATAGATGTCTATTTTCTTTTCTTAAGTATTTCGGTTGTAGTGAAAAAATTATTTTACTCTCATGAGAATTCTCATTTCGGATAAGATTCCACCAAATTCGCTCTATATATTATTCAATGAATGTTTCTACACCGTACCTATGTTTCCTAATGAATCCACTAATCTCCTTTTTTCAACGAAATAAACTTTTATAGTGCCTTTAAAATTAAAACGTTATATTTAGTATCATCATAAAATTAGCATCGTTAAAAAAAGTCAATTAGAACAGAAAACTCAATAAATATAATGGAAGTATTCAAGTACAAGTTGTGCTAACTTTTTTTACTGTTTTTAATAGAATTTTGTTCCTTTAAAAAGATATATAATACAGGTTGTTCATTAATTATTGTCGGGGTTTCCGTACCTCATACCTTCCGAATAAAAAATATTACACAAAAACCTGATTACAGATTCGGAAATTACAAAAAGAATTTTAATAATGATATTAAAAAGATCAATGGATTTGCATGTGGCTGCTCTTCGTGGCTCTTAACACATCGATACGAAATTTGATTTTCCTCCAATTTTTTCTCAGCATTTGTGGGGTAACATTTTGGATCGCAGCGCTTCAGTTCTTCAAGGGAGGGCACAGGGGTCTTGTACACAATGTATCGACAAAACCCATTGGAAAAAAGTACAACGGTGTTATATCTGGTGATCTCAGCCATAGGTTGGTCCACCCCTTCCACAACATCTTTCAGAAAATCACCATGTACGGCATATGTAACTGCTCAGCTGATTGTCTCGTTGATCTTCTTAGACTGCGAGTAAACGTTCCTTGGATGCGATCAAAATTTTCCTGCAAACTTCTCGGTGTTCCTGCTCCCTTTCGGTGTAGACCACTACCAGTTCCCTGAAATTGTGTTAACCAGCGCCTGATAGAATTATCCGACAGAGGATCTTTCTTGTACGTGGTCCTAAAGCGACGTTTAGTAGTTATGACTGATTTAGTTTCGAAAAACCACAATACACACATTGCCTTTTCTTGTACGGTTGACATTTTTATTTATGACGTCATAATTACCCAGACTGCAAATGCGATCCCGGTCCTGAGTTTTAATTGAGTTTCAATTTACGAATACGCAGTCGGTTTTGGCGTAATATATTTTTTATTCGAATGTTATGAGGTACGGAAACCCCGACAGTAATTAATGAACTCCCTGTATATTAAGTTTGGAGAACTAAATGTGATTATTATGATTAAAATTCCAAAATATACTTTCGAAATATTTATGTTGATAAAATGAAGACGAACATCCGACTACATAATATCAACTCAAGCATAAAATATATCTAAAAAAAGTATAAATCTTTGAAATATCCTGTGAGGAGGGCGTATTTTTACTACGGCAGGATGGGTACAGTAGCTTCTGAGGGTATGAACCCCTGAGCACCCGAGGGCAGAAGTCTGATTTCTAGCTCGTATGAGGATAAAATATACACACTCACTTGCACAGTTCTTATTTACAGGAAAGAACATTCACACTCCTCACAAACAGTATATAGAAGAACAACCATGCCCTAACCGGGACTCGAACCCGGGATGCCCAGAACACGACTCTTAACTCTGTGTCTGAAATATCTCGTAATCCATTTACATTATTCCCTATTCACGCGCACCTAACGTTGGAATATTAATAAAAACAAGAGATGATTTAATTCAAAATTCCTAAACATTTTTTATCAATTTCATTGGCTTTTATATAAATAATATAAACATTTATTTAAAGCGTATAACAGATAAGAAAATTATTTTCATCAGGATTGAAGAAAACTTAATACTCTTTTTCCTATATTAAACCAATTTGATGCAGTAAAAATTCAACAAATAAATCGTGAAAATTTGATATTTCACATTCACTCATTTTATTCACTGTAAAATGGTAAAAAACTAACGAAATTGATGGATCTCATTCCAAATTTAAAAGGAGATATCCATTTATCCTTCCCTCTTAACGTAAAGAAAGAAATATCAATAAATTTTGAAATATTTAAAGAATTCTTCAGTGTGTTAAAAAAAGCATACATTGCTTTAAAAAACGCGAACATTGTTGTCATAAATATGTATTCCAAAGAGAAATTAATTTGTAACTACAGTTACTCTATGGAAGCCAGTAGAATCCTAAGCGATAAAAACTTCATTCCCCAAAAAGGTTTCCTCAGGTTGAGCAAAAAGAAGAAAAATGATAAATATAGTCAACATCTTTCATCGAGACGAGAATTCGGACATCTTATATCGAAAGTAGCGCAAGAGGAATTCCGATATTATGCCGGGATGACGAATGATGGAATTCTAGTAACATAAAATAAAAGGGATGTTCATAGAGGCAGAACTAATGTATGTCGATCATTCGGTCCTCCAGACATTGGAAATGCTTCCTCTATATCCGGCAAAAGAAGGTTAAAAAATTAATACTTGCATACGATTTGACATTCCTTGCCCTTCAAATCCCATTTTTCCCATTATGTAAAATTTAAAAGAAATATAATGAACTTATACACTTATGTTCATAAATTAAGAATTATGAAAGTTCAGGAAAAAAAAGTCTTAGAAGCAAAACAAATGTAACTTATTTGTAAAATCTATTTATTAAAGACAAGGTAAAGAGCAAAACGAGATGCTATATGTTTCATTTTAGTACTAAAAATTGCGATATTTTGCACTCTGGAGCAAATTGCAATAAAAAAAACCCTACTTACAAAAGCCAATATTTTATGACATATGATGGTGAATGCAAAGTTCGTCTCCCAAACGAGACATGTCTGATGCTATGCTTTGTTTATTTCATTTGGCAGTATCTGCTACATACCGGTCCTCATTCGACGTTGTAACTCCGGGGAGACCTGTACTTTAACGTCTTCTCACGTTATCATCATCTTGGAATTACTTGCGAACAATTTTACTTCTTTGCCTGTATTCCATATATATCACTCTCTTACACTCTCATCATATAGATATACTATTGTGTGGTCTAGTTGCTTCCTGCAATTTGCTTATGAGTTTTGAAGATGTGTATAGTCATTTTAAGGGTGATATATGTATTTCCGATTTCTGTTTCCGCGTGATTCTGAATTTTTCTTAATTTATGAGCATAAGTGTATTTATTGCTTCAAATATTTTTGAAAAAATACAGGTCTTTTTAAAAACGTCATTCTTAACCTCAAAATATGCAATATTAAGAATTGTAGCAAACCATCTGTAGAATAAAAATATCTGTTTTATGTTGCTCGTTTTCTGAACAATTAGGTTTGTCGGAATATTTGTTATAATAGATTAGACCAATATCAGAACTTCATGAGGTACATAATCAATAATCTATTAGACTGTAATCGCTATTTACTAGAGTGGTAAGTTAATTAGCAAATTTCTGTAATGCCCTTGAAAGTATTATTTGTCCTTGAGAAACCATTCCGAATTTTTCATCTTGAATAAACACTACTACTACAGTTAATTTGAACCGTCACTAAAACTAAGTTATTGCAATAATAAACCTTTTTAAACTCAGATGGTGGTGCAGAGTATTCTCTGGATAGTACTGATATGAAAAATAGCTTCGAGTTTTATTAAAAACAACTTAATACAAAAACTTGTCGATAGGTTGTCGTGCATCATGTAAAATAGTAATTTTTGCATGACTCTTGGATCTCCACAATTCTTTCCATTCGAATAACGGTGTGTTCAATAATTTCTCATTGATTCTTTGAACATGCAGAATAATTCAAATTCTCAATACCGAAATTTTTTTCCGTTGTGAATGAAAAGGATAATAAAGAACCACGGGACTAGTATAGCAATTATGTCGGAAAATTTTGTCTATGTCTAAAACTTTTATATACGAATTCCTCTATCCACTTTTCTTCCATTATTCTTAAACGCATAATTTAAAATGTATACGGTCCAAACTTTATGCTATCACAACTCATAGAATCACGGTACAATTGAAAGTCAAAATTTTTGTTTACAGACTGTGAATCGTTTGTACTTTTATATAAAGAATACATTGATTGAAAAATAATTCCAATTTTGTAGTTAAAAAAACCTAAAATTAGGTGGTTCATTAAGAGCCTGCTCAGTAGTAAGATAGTTTTGACCTTTTCTTGTATATCGTACGCTGGAAACATCTTTGATGCGTTTATTTTATTGGAATTACTTCACACAAATTGTCTTACGAAAAATTGAAACAATTACTGGATATTCAAAGTAACGAGCAGGTTTATTGAATGTTAATTCAATGAAGAAATGGAGTGATGTTGTGGAAATGTCTATCTTTACGATTCTGCTGCTCTAATGGGAGAATGAAAGATGTTTAAGATCTTGCTGGACATTTTTGCAAATTTTAAGGAAAAATTATGTCCACGCTTTAATGCTTTAACAAAGAATAGAAACTTTATTAAGTTCTTGAAGTAACTCATTACATGTTAAAATGTATAAAATGAAATTTGTAAGTCAAACTTTTATCATTCTAAGTTTGAAGAATTAAATGAAAACATACAATACAATCTGATTTTCTCATAAAATAGCAGTGAGCATCTGCATACAGTGCAGCCACTTTCAAACATAGCATGATGTAAAACGCTTATTAAGTGAAATAAACGTTTATATTAGAAACTTTCTAAAATAAGACAATATGATCAATTCCGAAAAATTATATTCAAACAAGTTTGAGATGATGTAAACTTTAATTTATAATGCATAATTTTTTTTTATTTGAAAATTTGTATGTAGCTTGTCTTTAAAATACAGGGGAAATGAAAAGCAACATATTTTGTGCTTATTCAAGTTTGTACTTTCCGACATGCGAAGCAATAATTTCTCATGGTTTAAAATCCTTATTCATTTTACTGGAAGGTTGTTGCTCTACTGTGTCCCTTAGTTCTTCTTTTGCTGCCTAAATATCGTTCAGAATTTTTTGTAGTGCTATAATATTCAGTTCAGATTATCTTCTTCCATTAATTGATTGATCAGCAGAATCTCATAAATCCTTTTGCTATCCAATTACAGCTCCATAATTCTAGCCAGAGATAGAATCTTTTAGATTAGAATTTTACTGATATTTACTGAAACTCCTCGGAATGTCGTTCGACAACGCTATCCAGCCAAAGCGACTTCACTACAAAAATAAATATATTCGGCAAATGAGCACTCAATATGATATTTAAATATAGACGAGTCCAGCAAAAGACGTCATGTTGTCTCTTCGTCATTCATTTCTTCGAAGCATCGCTTGATATTCGAGTTACTTTTTAAGTGTTGCTTTGCTTGCTAAGCAAATCTCTCATTATGCGAAGTTTGACTTCATTCAGCATTTTTTTATTATTAGTGATGCGTGCTATTGTAATTGTAATTCATTAGTTGTTGAGTAAAATAGAAGAAATCAAAAAATTGAAAGAAGCGAGAGAAATTCCAACTTTTTAT
>JAOUZG010015602.1:4363642-4384012 GCA_026289955.1 Argiope argentata | reverse complement strand
ATATATATATATATATATATATATATATAAACTTTTGATTGGAAAGCGGTTCGAAGAGTCGTGGCCGAAAATAATCAAATAAACACATATTGTCTTTTCAATTTCGTTTTATTCCTGCTCTAAAAATACGCTGCGCAGCACACAACAGCCGTAGGTTTACATGGCGAAAAAGAACAGTAAAAAGGGCCGAAACTTTTATCTCCAGTCTTATAAACTATGATATTCTGATGAGTCCCACACGTGTAGATTTTTGCCATGAATTCTGAGACATTTGACCTTGACAACAGAAACACGATTATTTGAAAGTATCTATTTCATATAAGTGATTTATTACTCATCGATGGAATCCTCTAAAAGAATATTTACGCCAGTGATATATTGTATTATGTTTATAATACTTTATTTGATTTATTAATGGTTCAGTAAGTTACTATGAGCTAAATTAAGACAAAACTTTGGGAATTTATTACATTTTAAATTAGTGTTCATAATGTCATATATATATATATATATATATAAAATACAAAAATAGTATAAAATTTGAAATTTCTTTCACTTCCACTATTTTTAATGTAATATGCATTTAAAAACAATGCTAGCATAAAAGACATATAACTCTCTGTAAATGGCCCCATTCTTATAAAAGATTTTATAAGGAGAGAAAACGATGCAGAACAAGCCAAAGTTTTTCGCTTTATCAAGTCCTGTATAACATTTCCTTCTTCGTATTAAAACTGCATGGAAATAGTTTCATAAAATATTATATCACCAGAGAGAATGAGAATGGAAAATTAAAGCCATTAGATCTTTATCTACATGCTGTAGATCCCATCTCCCACTTTTTATTCAGTGTGACAGCCTTTGAAAATGTGAAAAAATATTAGGCATAACTCGTGAAAAGAAGAATTCTTAAACACAAAAAAGAGAAGTTGGTTTCAGACGATAAAGTAAACATTATGTGAATATTTACTCTGACAGAAAGCAGAACTTTTCTGAAGCGTTTATGGAAGAAAAGGAGAAACAATCTAAATATTTAGTGAAAACCTTTCCAGCACCAGAGATTAGAAATGGAGAAAGTTACTGAATTATTGAAACGGTGAAAAATAGAATGCGACTATTTTTGAATGTTCTGAAGTTTATGGATAAAAAAAACTGAAAGTATTTATATATTATTCAAAATGAAGAAATTCCAATGAACATTAATATAAATATTCAGAACTGAAAAAATGCAATAAAAAGGATATCTATATATATTCAAAAAGCAACAATTCATTCAATTTTCTTTTATACTGGGACATTAACAACTGTATATATGTATTAGAGCCATAGCTTACTCAGTATTGTGTCAGAATCGGTTTACTGAATCAGTTCATTTGAATTTGTTCACTTAACTCTGCACACATAGCTGCTCTTGCCAGATCATCTTCTTCCTGTAGATCGTGTACGATTTGAATGTGATGGGCTTTTTTCTTTAATGTCATTTTCAAAATCTTATGAGCAATTGAGGTAGAAATGTGAAGTGTATGTGGTATCCTGCGAACCGACATGTGTGCTCATCTTCGAAGACTCCACGGACTCACTCAACACTTTGTTGAGGTGTAGTGGGACGTCCAGATCTTTCTTCATCATGAAGTGAGCCCTTTCTGGTGAATTTATTGTGTAATTCACGAATAGCTTTACCTGTGGGTCCAGACCCGTTGAACCGTTTTTAAAATTAGTCTCTAATCACATTAAATTTGTTTCCAGGATACGTAGGTTTACAACTAGATACGTTCTTCTATATTCATCATTTTTCGGTATCTTAAATATTAAAGTTTTTCAACCATTAAATCACAAAAATAGATAAGGATGTACACCCTGTAAGTCGACATTTGTGTACACAAAAAAAATCGACATTTCGGGTCCCTAGATCGACTATGCTGTGCAGTTAATACACAAATAAACATTCACGGGTCCAATACATATTATATGTGAGATATAAGGAGATTGTTTTGCTCCATAATTTTACATGGGATTGAAAGATAATTACCTTTATTAGAGCATTAGTTCATAAAGTTTTGAGGAAATTACTTCCATTATCTATCTATCTATCTGTCTGTCTGTCTGTAATGGTATTATTAAATATGTCGATTTCAATGATGTTTCAAAGAATAGCTATATAACAAAATTATTTTTATTTGTATGCCAACGTCCATCTTCAAAATGGTTATATTATTTAAATAAAAAAAGTTGTTTAATTCGTTTTTCAATACTCTCTAACTGCAACTGAGTATTTTAAAACATACAACTCGTTACTCCAGTTGGGGAATAGATTAAATTTGTGCAATAAAACTTGATCCTAGAATCGGAATATATTCGAAATCGAACTGTCCATACCCAGCCATGGAGTGATTTAAAAACACCGTCCGCTTATTTATTGGTGGGAATGGCTGATGGACTTTGGATTTCACCCCAGGGAGGCATCACAGGCAGTCGTTAGGACCGGCGAACCCAAGAACAATCTCTTGGCAAATGCTGATGACAGTGACCCACCTCCGTGTGTCATTTCAGGAGAGGTGATTTGAGTTCGTTTGGGGTGATTAACTCAGGAAATTCGAGAGATAATTCTGGACCGAAGCCAGTTTGAAATTAGCCGTCAATGAAATGGAAGAAATGGGCTCATTTATTTCTCGTTTATTTAAATGTCCCCGGGTATTATGAGCGTTAGGAAGATTTTGGTGGGACATCCTTTACAGCATTAATTATTATGACTTGGTTGGACAAAGGTTTCTAGCTTAAAATTAATTTACTAGAGTAATAACTTTGGTTTGAGATTCAAATACAATTTCTATCAAATTTTAATTCAGAAAATGATGATAAATTTCAATTTACAAACGATTTTTTTTAAATATTGTTCCATTTCTTTGTTAAGGCGACCAGAGACCTTTTAAATATATTTCAGCAATCTTCATCTGAGCTATTTGAAATGTTACAGGCGTTAAGAGTGACACAATAGGAGATGACAAACAACATTTTAAAGCATTATAATTATTTATTTATGATGTAGGTGGGTTATTATAATATAATATTAGCGTTAAATAATGTTATGAAAAAAGTTCCAAATTTGTTCGAAAGCGCTCCAATTATAACAATTATTTCTAACCCTTTTGAAACAAAAGTCGGAATTAATTTTGAACTTGAATATCAAAATATCAAAATTAAACAATGTAATTACTCAAAACTACTTAAACTTTTTTAAAAAATTAGTAGTTTTTATATATTATATTGGTTAATTTTGATATTTCGTACTCAAACTTCAAGATTAATCCCAACTTTTATTTGAAACGGGTTAGAGTAATTAATAATAAAAATTGGAGTGCATTTCAACAGATTAGGAACGCATGGAATATTTTTCCTTTACTTTATATATAACTAATATTATATTATGTTAAACCCTCTACCTCCTAAATAAATTAATATAATGCTTTAAAATTTTGTTTGTTTCCTATAATGTTACTCTTAATGCCAGTAAAATTTCAAATTGCTTAGGGGAAAATTGCAAAAAGTCATCTGAAAGGTCTCTGGTTGCCTTAAAGTATCATTAAGATTAAGATTAAAGTAATTAATTTTTCATTATTTAAAGAAACGAAATTAACGCTATGAATTTTAAGAAGACTATTTTCCGCTCCATTTTTAGCAAAGAGAAAAAAATCTTCTTAAATATGAATACAACAAATTCATATTCAATAGGGGAAAATATCTCCTTTGGAAGGGGGAAGATATTTTCAAAACCCTTTCAGAAGATTTCTTTCTTTATTTATCATTGGAAAATCAGTGCTCCATTCTAGCAACATCGTAAATTTAGATGATTGATCTTAAATTAGTTTTCCAGCAAAAATAATATATATTTCATTCCTCAAATTTTAAATACAATTGAAAACTGCTAGGTAAAATCACATTCCAATCATTCAATCCTAGAATCCCAAGCAAAAATTTCCCTGACGATTTAGTTTTAACCCACAGTTCTATTGATATTATCGGTTTCTGACATTACATCATGGAATCTGGAGCTATCCCCCCCCAATAATGATCTGGAGTGAATTATTTCTTCAAGAGGGTAATACAGTTCTTCAGCAAAGCCTGCTAAAAGATTTTTCAGTTTTTGTATGAAATTATATAGGTTGGCCTAGTTTTGGCAAATTTTGAAATTGGATAAAAATTTGGATGCTTCAGTTCCTTAACTCACATACACTGTATATCTTGATTTGTTACTTAATTACCAATTAACCATATTAATTAATTAATAAAAATAAATTTATTTAATAAATTAAATAAATTACTTTACTTAAGCCAATCTCTTATTTTTCGCCTATGGGTTTTTGTTGAAGCCACAAAACCTCATTCCTAAAACAATATCGTGGTTTGACGAGATAATAACTAATTTACTACATTTTTTATTATTTAATTAAACCTAAATTAAAGTCTGAAAATTATTTTTATAAATATTTTATAAAAATATTATATGGATGGTGTGGCGCCACCTACCGACCCGTTAAGTAACAACACAATTAGGTAAAGTAGATCGTATATAGAGACGATACTGAGTTTCTGGAAGAACGCTGCGGCTGTCAGTAAAATATCTTTCATAAATATGCATAAAACTGTTTGGGAAAACAATATGTCTAATCGAAATATTTGCTCCTATCCCGAATACATAAGTATTAATTTACAAGTCTTCTGTTTAAAATACGTATTCTTTAATTGGTTCGAACAAAAGCATGTAAATTCCTAATATTCTAAAAAAAATCAACGTCCATTTCAAAAGTTTAAATTCTAAATTCTTAAACTTAACAATTTTCTGAAACATATTTCATGTCTTTTGGCTTATGAAAAGAATGTTTTGACTTGTATCCAGTTCAAAGTATTCCTATTATTATAAAACTAGGTATATAAGAATTATTTCTAAAATTTGTATTAATTATAATCAAATGGAAGTAGATAAAATTATTTAATTATTGTACTTAAATCATACATAAAATCCTTTATTATCTTCCTCTATCTCTGATATTTCATTTCAGTAGTAAAGTATTTAATAAAAAATAGTATATTTCTCATTATTTTCGTTGACTGAATTCTTCTAACTCAAACTTTTAGAATGAAGCCATCTTAAAAACTATTTGCTGGACTAACTGATTCTCTACAAGCATTTCGTTGCCTTAAGCTACAGATTTTGTGATCCACATAAATTCAGAGACTTTTTTTTTCGGAAATATTGCTTTCTTTTTATTACGATGAACTGTGCAAGGTGGCTGACGCTTTAAAAAATGTACATTGAAAGAAAACATTGCATTGCATTTTATGATTTTATTCTTTTATCCAAAATGGAAATAGTTTAGCCAGAGGTAAAATAGAATTCCTTATGGATAAGTTTTGGATCCTTTTAGAAATAAGAACGTGAATAAGTAGAGAGCCCAAAGCATTTTCTTTATAAAATAATATTTCGAAGTTTCTGAAAAAGAAATTTTGTAATAGACTTCAAGATAGATTTTTTGTAATAGACTTCAATATATATTTTTGTAATAGATTTCAATATAAATTTTTTGTAATAAACTTCAATATAATTTTTTTGTAATAAACTTCAATATAAATTTTTGTAATAGATTTCAATACAGTTTTATTTTGTAATAGACTTAAAGATAGTTTTTTTTGTAATCGACAAGATATTTCGGTATAATAAAAAGTTCCACTTGCTTCACATAAAAAGTTCCATTTGAATCACTTTGCTTCACACATTTTATTTCGTGACTTCAATTTGATAAGCAATACTTTTTTCAATTTACTGAAAATTACAAATTGTAGGAACGTTTGTTTCTCAATGATTTTTGAAAATTAATTAATAATTCTTGGCTATAAACTTGTTTAATACAGCAAAACTACTCAAGATTGAATTTTAGTTTTTAATGTAATTAAAATATATTAATTTAATAGAACATTCCAACAAAAATAACTATATTTGTTGATTAAAATTTTAGCATTTTCCTTAGAAAAGAATGTTCCAGAATTTAAAAAAATAAATTTTGTAATAGACTTTAAGATAGACTTTTTGTAATAGAATAGATATTTCGGTATATAGACTTCAAGATATTTTGGTGCAATAAGAAGTTTCATTTTGTAAAAGTTAGACGCTTCCATCGTATTGCTTCATAAGCTTTATTTTCATACTTTAATTAGATAAGCAATACTATTTTCACCTTACTGCAAATTACAAATTATTTGCAGAACGTGTTTGTTTCTCAATAATATTTTTAAATTAATTAGTTTCCCTTAGCTATCAATTTGTTTAAAGTAGAAAATTAATTAAATTTTGTTGTTTTATGTAATTAAACTATATGAATCTAATGGAAAGTCATAAAAATAACTATATTCTTTGATTAAAACTATCTCACATTATCAATAAAAATCGAAAGAAAAATTCTACTTTCAGATTATTGTCCAAAGAGTGTCCTTAATTAGATTGAACTTTAGCTGATGCAAACATTTGGATGTTTTGATTAAACAATTAAGCTCGCTAATATTATCTTTATAACAATAGAATGAAGAATGCAGATTGGATGTCAATGTTGATTAGAAATGTACTAAAATTAGAACCTATGGAAATATTTTCATAAAATAAATCCTATTTTATGAAATATTCAATTTTGCTAAAATTCACATTTTGGAGATATACTAGATGAAGCTTGAATTAGAAATAAATTAAAGCAGATTTTAATAATCATTTAGCTAACTAACTGGATTGATTCATACTTGACTTTTATTTTAATTAAACCTTCTAATTTTATGTAGTAGGTAGTCAAGTTTCTTTTCTGAAGTAGTAGATAGTGAAGTTTTTCATCTTATACATATACTAGCCGCTTTGGAGCCGCGATGAGTTAGTTTGTCGGGATTAAGGAAAATTAGTCTTAAATAAAATATTTAATTTCCTTGAATGATTTTTAGAGGATATTAAATGTTTTATTCAACTATGTCTTGCTATCCTCCAATGCAGAATATTTTTCAAACTTTAATATTTGACAGGCATATAATTAACGTTATTTTAGAAGTTTTATATTACTCTGCTTACCGTGTTTCCGTTTATATTTTTACTAATCCAATTAAATCAAAGGAAACTTCGGCAACAGTTAAATTTGCTCTCGGTTCAAAAAATTGCACTAATAATAAATAAAATTAATTTTTTTTAAAAAAAATCATAGTTATAACTGAATTTTGATTAATAATGATAACAAAACTAATATTTGTATATTTATCATCAAAAACTAATATTCATATGTTTATCACCAAAAACTAATATTCGTATATTTATCATCAAAAATGGTAAAATACTGAAAGCTTAAGTACTAATAGCATCAAGAAAATCGATTGTCAGAATTCTTTAAGAACTATTGTTAAAAATCGCAAAAACTATAAGGAAAAATTTGAAAAGATGTTATTTTTAATGCTTAAAAGATGATGTCTTGTGGAACAGAAATGTTTAGCGTTTTAAAATGACCTAAATTCATTTTTATATTTCAATATTCTTATAAATTATACTGTTAAAATTTTAATTTTTTTATTGAATTTACAAAAATATTAATATTTTAAATATTTGCTCAGAAATGCACAGTTACATCTTATAAAATATATCCATCTGCCATGTTTGGTAGATCAAGGCGTAGAGAAATTTGTGAGAGATTTTTTAATGACTTTTTGAGAGTATCTAATAATGATATCATTCAAATATAAAGAAAATATAATTCCTACGCTTAAATATTCAAATTATAAAAAACAAGATTATAAAGATACCATTTGAACTACAATAACTTAGTAATTCATATTAAAATTAATATTTTAAAAATTTGCTCCAAAATGCACAGTTACATCTTATAAAATATATCCATCTGCCATGTTTGGTAGATCAAGGAGTAGAGAAATATGTGAGAGATTTTTTTCTCACTTTTTGAGAGTATCTGTAACCAATGTCATTCAAATATAAAGAGAATATAAGTTCTCTGCTTAAATATTCAAATTATAAAAAACAAGATTATAAAAATATCATTTAAAAAACAATATTTTAGTATAATTTTGGAACTATTTATACATCGCGTGGAAATGAGAAATAACAGTATCAGACTCTTTGCAATTAGATCAAAAATGAATTTTTTTTTACCTTGAAACTTTCTAGTCGAGTCAATTTAGTCCTTATAAACTTACCATGATGTAATTAAATATATAATCTAATTCATCATATTATATGATATTTCTCCACCTTAACCTTTATCCATATCAAATTATTGTCATAATATGAATGCAATGAACTGCCAAAATTACAACTTAAAAAATTCTTTATTTCGGTTTTGTGCATATTAAATTATGGTCTTAGCCCTTTTCCATTCGAATAAGTCTTATTATTAACCCAATAGAAGAACATGGTTATTTGTTTCGTTTTTTGCTCCGAAAAATAAAAATATTTAGCTGTTTTAAGTCGAATTTACCCGAAAAATTAATCAATATCTTTTTATTATTCTGTAGGTATTTTTAAAAATACCAAAGAAAAAAAACAATCAAAATAATGCACCATTTTGAATGATGTCTGAGAGGTGACAGCCGAGTTTAAAGGGTTAAAATACCACGTTTGATTAATTTATATTGCAGCGAAAATGTCTCGCTAAAATAATTTTATCAATATTAAGTTTTAATATGAATGCACCGAAAATGTCCCTTTATTAGATTTTTAACTATAATAAATTAAATAGTGGATTAAATATGCATGTGTCATTGAGAAGCTGAGAAGCATGTCAATTTTCTGCTCCGATATATTTGAATTCCTTATAAAGCATAAGTTTCAATAAAATCAAGCAAAATCAAAAATCTTTTTGCAAGGTAAAAAAAAATTAAGCAGAACATTATAATCGTAAAAAAAGACCAAACAGAAATATGTTAATACTAATTCTTTTAATCTTGCATATGATTTTTCATCTGTAAAGATATCATAATATAAATATTTCAGAAATTACCTTAATAATTAAAAAAATATTAAAATGAAATCTGCTATGCATATTTCAAAGTATTATCTCAGAACATCATTTCTTGAACGACCAAGCACCACTCGCTCGTACAAGTTAAATTATATTTTTATTCATTTTGATTCTTTCATTGAATGAGTCACTTTAGTATTGCCAACGATCCAAAAAATCTTTGTCTCACATTGATTGTTTAAAAAAAATATCCCATTTCCTATTTATTTCGTTTCGCATAATCACATGCTCAAAATGACATTTTTCTAGGTTATGTTTGCTGTAGTCATTAACATTTTTTTTATCGGAGCTTTTGTAAATGCGAAGGCAACGCGTTATTAAAAGCTGATATGTTGACATGCTTGTGCAGATAATAATATTTCAATTTTTCGCCTACGGTTTTTTTTTCTTTCGCTATGGATTTTTGTCTACCTCATTCCCAAAATAATATCATGTTCTGACATGATAATAAGGTAGTGGTTAAATCCTTGTGTGTATGTTAAAATTTTCAAAGATAAAACATGAATAAATTAATTAGAGCGAAACAAAACTACTAGGCAGCAAAAATAATTTTGTTCGTTTGGAGTTATGATGTAAAAGAACAATTTCAAACACTTTTAATAGCCCTGTGCAGTTGAATTACTTTGAAGGTACAGCAACTAATTAGATCCTCTGTAAAAGTATTACGATTTTGAGTATTCAGATGATGTATAAGAAATACTTATAGTATAATAAAGAAAAAATGTCATATGATAAGAAAATATTTAAACAGTTTTAGATAATATGTTTTATTATTTGTTAGTAAAATCAAACTTTTGTTTAAGAATTTCAAATCTTTAAAATATACATATATATTTTTTTTTATTAAAATTCAGATTTATTATATAAAAATGCTGTTCAGAAATTCATAATTTATTTCAATGCATTCAAAATATCATTGGTCTATGCCAATTAACTTCCTTATTAATGAAATTGTATTTTTATTCAGCAATACAATTATAAAAACATTAGAAAATCGCAACTCTTATTCTTTTCTTTTACAATATTTTTTAAACACCTTTCCGAAGTTCTTGATCTAAGATTCCAAATTATTAAATCTTGTAAATTTTTATTTTGAATCACAGTTTTTGTTACGACTTATAATCTCAATAGCGTAATTAAAAGCAAGGGAGCCGTTCTAATTAGAATTTCATTCGAGACTATTTTTTGTTTCTGTTAACGGTACTGCAATCGTTAAAAGACTCATTAGTAGTGGGATTTGTAAAAATGCTCTTTGCGAATGAATTACTCGTCGTAATTACTGCACATAGCTCAGAATTTTCCTTTTTTTTTATGAATATCAATTACTGTTTTTCACATTCCATTCGGATTTGTTGAATATGAAAATCTTGTGAAAGGATATGTTATTTAGTGTTAACAAAAAAAGCAAGCTAAATATTTCTTAAAATTTCATTCTTAATTAAGTTAAAAAATAAATTTTCTTCTCTAGCAGAAAAATAATTTAAATAGCATGGCAGTAAAATAGTTCTATTCAACTGTATTTGAATGGAGAATTTTGTACAGTTTGCAAATTCATTTCTTATCTAGGATTGAGTGCATTTTTTTGAAGAAAAAATCTAGAATCTGTATTTTATTAATTTTGAAATATTTTTTAATACATAGAAAATTAATCTCATGAAAAGTATAAATAATATATACTAACTTTGAAATAAGATTGTTAAACATAGTTGATTGTTTACGTGCAAACTCCCTTGAGGAGAAGGTACCCCGCCAATTCCAGTAAATCTATATTTACTACAATCTAATTTTATTAGAATTTTCTTTCACTAACAAGAAATAACGCCCTAATTGGTTGTCAAAAAAGGTTCCAAAATTAATTCATAAAAAATTTGATATCTAGAAATAAATTTATTTGATAAATGATTGAGCAAAGCTATTTCGTTTCCATTTTATTTATATATTTATACGTATTTTATTAAATATTTTAAAACTAACTAAAGGTTCTATTTTTGACTAGGCAATTTAAATTACAATATGTGTCACGCAATAAAAATACAACTGTCTTTCTTCTGATTATAAATGTTTTTTTAATTTAATTTCACACAGGATTCATATATAAAATGTCCAAAATTAACTGTTTTTAATGTGGTTTCATATAAATTAGTTTAAAACTTGAAATTAAAAAAAAATATTTATACATTTTACATTTTCAAGAATTTTTATTACTGCATAAATTGAAACTGGTTCGTTTTTCTTATTTCCAAATAAAAATTGTGGGTTGATATGAAATATTATTTATACATACTAGAGGATATATTTAAATAGGGATTAATACAAAAAGCATATTTTTAAATATCTTGTTGCAAATCAGTAAAACTGTTTCCCAATGCAGCAAGAATAAGGAATAAGTATTTGTAATTTTTCTTAATGGAATGTTGAACATATCCTATGTCCACGGCAGTCTGATTAGTGATAAACCTGATAACCATTTGGTGATAGGTGACAAAATTAACGACTTTTTCTTCGTGTGTACAGCCGATCAACCTGCCGCCACAAAAAGTAGCAGTATCGAGATGATTTATTGTGGCCTACTGGTATATTTAAAATTGCCCATCCTTACATTTACCGATTTGTCAAGTTGATATTCTATTCGAGGTAATTGACCACTAAATGGTCAATAACTGTCCTTCCTCCACATCTTCCAATTATTTTTTCAAATTTCAGATTTTTTCTTAGTTTCGAGATTTCTTTGTATTCCTTTAAATAGTGCTAAACAGCATCGATTGGCCGGCTTTCTGGCATAGAGGTAGCGCATCTCCCTCGCGTTCTGTGAGTCCCGGTTCGGGCATGGTTGCTTTTCTGTGTTCGATCTGTGAGATGTGTGAATGCCCCCCCCCCAGTAAAAAGCGGCTGTGCAAGCGTGTGGGTGTGTGTTTCATTCTCATATGTGCTAGAAGTCAGACTTCTGCCAATAGGTGCTCAGGGGTCCATACCCTTAGAAGCTACTGCATCCCTCTTTCCGTGGTGAAAAGCGGACACGACATCATCCTCATCATCAAAAAGTATCGATTCCTCCACAAATGCATTTATTTTCCTGCATTCTTCCAAATCTCTGGAAATATGCAGGGAATCCCCCATGTATTGATATAGTTTGGATTACTAGTGAATGGTATTTTCTTATTTTTATTTCTGAATTAGTAATAAAGTCGTAAATTACTCGTCCGGTTTTGGACATATACAATTTCTCAAACCGTTGTAGCTTTATTTCTTCTCTTAATTTCCATTTTAAGACACTATTTGATTTGGGTACAATTACATCCACACTCTCTTTCTGTGCCGCCATCTTTGCATATTGGTCTGCCTTTTCATTGCCATATATCCCAATTTGGGCCTTAACACAATTCAACTCTATCCTTTAATTAATGACTTTGATGGGTAAAATAAACGTTTTAGACAATATAAATTTTTTCCCCTTATTATGCGAAACACGGGATCCTTCTAGAAAATTCTACACCTTATCACGGAGTCTGTAGTCTAGGGGATTCTGCTTGGGGACTGTTGATCGTGGAGCGAGCTCTCTAGCAGCCTTCTTAGAACTTTTGTGCTGTTAATAAAATTTTAAGCAGTTGGCGTTTTCTTTATATCTCTGTTGTATTGTCTTACTAGTTTTCTTGCAGAAGAAAGTTTTGGTATCCTTTATTCAGCGTATTTCGTCAACTGTGCATCCATCAGAAGATTTGTAGATCAATATACAGTTGTTATAAATGAGATGACGCAATCTCTAAGTTGTCCGTATAAAAAAAGTGTATAAGTCAAATCCTTTTTTTTAATTACATATTCATTGAACTAGTCTGTTTTTTTTTGCAATAGTCATTCTAGTAATCAGCAAAAAAATATTAACAACCAATGAAATCTTAGCAAAATTTCGAATCGTACAAACTGATAAAAAATGCTTAAACATGCTTAAAGAAATTATAAAAGTTTCATTTTTGAAAAAATTGCAGGACATTCATTAGAGAAAAAAAATAAAAGCAGAAAACACACTCCTGTGATCGCTAATTTTTAACATAAAAGAAAAGAGATAGAAAGAGAACTGAAAAAACAAAAACTAAAGGCATTTGTTAGATTTAATCATTTAACTTTCTAGAAGCTTAATTTGGATATATTTTCCAGCTCAATATTTATTTTTTCACCCCTAGAATGCTAACCATTCGTCACCTGGACGAACGCTTACGAAATAGCTTTGACTATTCTTCCCCTATAACGGTAAATGGAAAAAAATGCTCTACTTATTACCTTTATCGGACGTTGGGAACTACAGATGAGGACATTCCTTTTCCCCGAAATATTTCTGCTTGTAGTATATTCAGAACAATAGTCGTCTCAGAGACGAATGGTTATCTGTTCCGTTAGTGTTAAGAAGGTATTCCTGTGTATGTTTGGCGATGTCGAAGCGTTTTCACGGTGATAATTTGTGGGTAGGCCAGAAGCTAATCTGTGGAGAACATCACGAATGCATGATGTTAAGATTGCATCGAAAATAAATGAATGATATTTTTATCCTACTTGACAATCAAGAGTTATGAAATCATCTGCAGGTAGAATGCTTTTATTTAAATTAGCTTTACAAACTGGTTTGTGGGGGAGGATCATTCTAAGAGGCGAATGGTCATCATTCTTGTTAGTTTTTTAAAGGTTACCTTTCTAGGGTAAATATTTCCTTTTTTTTTCATTTATTAGGTCTACGAAAGTCTTAAGGAAGGGAGACTGTAAAAGAATATTATGAGAAAGGAAGAAAATTCCAAGATGTCTCAAACATTCCGTATCCCTATAAATGCTGAGAATTTTCGTCTGTTAGCTTTGAAATCAAACCAAGTTCATTATTTAACGTTCTTTGCGATCAAGAAACAGGAACGATCCATCACAATTACGGCCGAGTCTTTTCTATTATTCTTTCCGAAACCATGAAACATTCCACTGTTGCTGCATTCCGCTGGGTCTTTCCAAAAGTGTAAACGCAGATCACGCTTTTGAAACAATGTTTCCTATTATTTAATCTTTGAATGGCCCAAACCCATTAAAGGATTAGGAGTAACACTGAAGAGGGCTATAAAAAAGGCCACGGATCAATTTTATGGGTCCGATGTTGTTCAGGTTGTTAGCTTTTTAGCCCTTTCAAGATTTATGTCCTTTCCTGGATCTTTTTACTGTTGGAATTTTTGAATATCTCTGATTCTGAATTTGACCATTTTTTTTTCTTTTCAGTTGTTGATTCACGCATTTGTTGATTTCGTCATTTAAAAATGGGATCTGTAAGTGTTAATTTGTTATACGTTATAAATTAAATTTGGCTATTAATTTATCAGAATAGCATGATTGACAATTTTTTTATTTATGTTACTATTGTATTAAAATTAAAAGTTTCATAATATTTTAATCAAATTCACATTTCAACTCATGTGAATTTGATATTTTAATCAATATGTGAATTTGATAATATCTTAATCAATACGGGAATTTGATAATGTTTTAATCAATATATAAATTTAATAGTATTTTAATCAATATGTGAATTTGACAATATTTTAATCAATATATAAATTTGATAATATTTTAATCAATAGTGAATTTGACAGTTTAATCAATATCCGAATTTGATAGCTATTTAATCAATACTTGAATTTGATAATTATTTAATCAATACTTGAATTTGGTAATATTTTAATCAATAGTGAATTTGATAATATTTTAATCAATATCTGAATTTGATAATATTTTAATTAATACGTGAATTTGTTAATATTTTAATCAATATATAAATTTGATAGTATTTTAATCAGTAGAGAATTTGATAATATTTAAATGAATATGTGAATTTGATAATATTTTAATGAATATGTGAATTTGATAATATTTTAATCAATATGCGAATTTGATAATATTTTAATCAATATGCGAATTTGGTAATATTTTCCAATATGTGAATTTGATAATATTTTAATCAATTTGTGAATGTGATATTATTTTAATAAATACTTGAATTTAATAATATTTTAATCAATATAATAATTTAATATTTTAATCAAATATATAATCATCAAAATAGATTTTTCGATGATTGTTTGAATAATTTAATCTGCCATGACGGTTCAAGTTATACATTTTAATAATAAATTCTAAAATATAATTACTTGAGTCTTAATATAATCTAGAAAACTCCACTTACAACCTGCATTTCTTTTTTTTACTTTTAAAAAGGCAATTTTATACAGTTAAAGATCAATTGTTGAACTGAAACTGCATAATGCTTTATCACACAGCATGAAATACTAACAGTCCTTTAGATAGAGTCCAAAGTTTAGATCGATAGAGTCCAAACGTTGAAATGCGCATCAATAATTTTGAATATAAAACCATATACTAGACTCTCCCGTCTAGCTCATAGCCTTTTTGATTTATCGTACACTAAAGAACACTGATAGAGATTCCATAGAAAATGTATTAAAATTTCTACAATTTTGATAAGTTGGCGCACCAAGTTTAATCCGATTAACGGCGTGTATGTGTGAGTTTTGCTTTCAGATAAATATGTTATGAGAGTGACATAGCTCAAAAAGTGCTATTTTTGGATTAATGATGTTTGAAATATAAAGATTTATCAAATTTTAGAAAATAATCAATCTTTATTATTTTTTTTTTCTCCATTCAATACATAAAAAAAATTGGTCATTTTTTTTGCTTTGGAATGGATTTAATGCATCATTAATATTTGCCGATTAATGTATTTAATACATCAAATAAATGCCGGCTTTCTGGCACAGAGGTAGCGCGTCTTCCACGTGTTCTGGGAGTCCCGGGTTCGAGTCCCGGCTCGGGCATGGTTGTTATTCTGTGTGCTATCTGTGAGATGTGTGACTGTGCCCCCCTGTAAAAAGGGTCTATACAAGCAAATGTGGTGAGTGTGTAGCAAAGTCGTATTCTTGGCCCTAATTGGCGCTACTCAAATACAAGAGACGTTTCATTCGGCTTAAATCTGCTGCTGGGTTCAGCGGCGGGCTTGTCCATGACAAGTGCCATTTGACACAACAACAACAACAACAAAATCAAATAAATTGAACTCTGTGAAGTTATCTTTCTATTGTAATTTGAATAATACAACAGGAAAGGTATAACTTTATTTCGATTAGTTTTGGAAATGTTAGTAATTTTCAAGATCATATCCCCCGTTGAAAATGAATTAAATTGAAAAGAAGTGTTAATAATTGCAATTACCTTTTCCAAAACATTATATTTTACTTTCAAAATAAAGTTCACAACATTATTTGAATAGATAATGTTAATAACCACAGTTAATAGCATATCTACCGTTCATACCGTTTCCGTTGTTAATAAAAAAATTTTTTCTTTCAAGTCATCTAGAAAATGGTAGAAAGGAAAATGTAAAAGTAGTTGTTATTTATGTTTATATTACTAAAAATTTTCTTTACTTTAAAATTATTAAAGACACAGTAGACGGAATACTGTACAAGTAGTTGCCATTCCGAATTACTTAAGTTGGTCGGGGACATATCATAAATTTATTTTGCTTTATATTACCTTTATATCGGTCTACAATACCTTCGAAATAGGAATAAAATTATTATTATTACAGCTATTATAAGGGATATAAATTTTATAATTATTATAGATATAATAATAGAGTATTTATAAATAATACAGATGCAATAAAAGTGGTTTTTCAGATTGTGATCTTGTAAAACAATTGAAATTAGTCGACGAACAATAAATGTAATAAGTGTAACATTTTAGACTTAATACAAAATAATCTAAGCAATTATGTTTTGTTTTATACTCACAGAAAAATAATCACTAATTAGTTTTTCGTTATATGATACTAAAAAAACTATTTCCAATTTTATCTTGATAAATTGTTATTTTCATATGTCATCTGTGTATCTTTGTTTTCCACGTCTTTTAGCTTTTGTTAAGCGCCCAAAGTATTAAATAAAAGCAATTATTATAGCAAAATATTTAGAAATTTTCAAAAAACATATTATTCTAAATGCTTTTCAAAGAATACTATATATTAATCCTATGTATGCAGTCTTCAGAATGAGATCTCTATAGAAACATCAAAAGTAATAATAATAAGTTTTCCTTTGGTTTTAAGCTTATTATGTATATTTATTTATGTTCTTTTTAACAGAATTGCAGTGTGACAACATATTCTATGATCTATTTTGGTATAATCTAAGAAAAACATATTTATTTCCGCGACATTATGACCTATTCAAATCCTTTACGTATATTGTTCTTCCATTTCCTTGAATAGGAAACGCAGAAACAATTTATGAAAGGAAATATGAAGATCACTCTTCCATTTTTTCGAATAGAAAATGTAGATATAATTTATGTAAGGAAATATGAAATTCAAAGTATTATTTTCTGGAAATTTTTCATAAATTTACTATGTCATGTTTATTTTGCGATCTCAAAACAAAATGGGCCCATTTAGATATAATTACCGATATAACGCATTTGAAATTCAATGAAACTATTAAAATGTATAGACTGATATATGTTTATTCGGTAAAATGCTAACTCATTAAAATCATCGTGTTAATTATTGATGTAGAAAGTTACCATATGAACAATAAAGTGTATATCTTACAAAAAGGAGGTTGCTATTTTTTATTAGAATCACTTTTTCCTTTAAATTAATTTTAATAATTAATTCAAAATGGTTACTCTTATATTTATCACAAGTAAAAATTTAAAAGTATGGATACATCTGTTTAGTTTCTATTCAACTGTGCTGAAAATGATTTCAAAAATTATGCTCTGTTTTAAAAGAATTATGTTTAATAAATCTATAAAAATTATGTTTTATATATATATATATATATATATATATATATATATACTTGGGAGATGTAAGAGCTGCTTTTCTCCCTCAGGGTTAATGATCACGCAAGATGCTGTATTAAAGGGCTTACGATGCATCTCATTTTATTTATTCATTTTGTTTACCACCTGAGTTAGAACATTTCCCCCACATACAATATAAATAAACTTTTTTAGTTGGTATTTCCGGTCATTTATTTTAATCATCTTATGGGACATTGATATTTTTCTTCATTCTTGTTTTTCATTAAAGCAAAATTGTAGGAAGTTTTTACTTATTATACAATGATATTATTATAGATTTCTTATAAAATATTCAGAATACAATGCCCACCAGTTATCTTACAAAAAGAATTTATATATATATACCCATGTAGCCCAACCTGTGGCATAATATTGTACAATATTGTGTGTCATTATATGATATTAAACAATATTCCACAATATTAAATAATATTGTGAATATTGATCAGTAACGTACATTATTTCTGTGCTACTACGGTATATATATATATATATATATATATATATATATATGTATGTATGTGTGTGTGTGTGTGTGTGTGTGTGTGTTTTATAAAATATATACATTTATGAAAATTACTCGACTTGTGTTAGTTAACCATGTTTTGAATCTATATGAGCCGGAAATTAATTCCTTTGACTGTAAATTTATTGATTACTTACACGTAGTTAGGTTTTTAGCAATTTTAAAGCAAAACAATTCAGTTTTTATGATGTGAGCTAAAAATCAGTTTTATATTATATGAAATATGAAAAAATATTGTATAATTATTGTTTTAAAAAATAAAGGTCACTTTAATAATTTTCCAATAACTGATAACAAAACTACCAGAGAGAGTAATTTACTTCTTACTGGAAAAGAGACTCTTTACATGAAAAGTAAATGGTAGTCTTATTTTAATTAAATGACTGAAATAATATCATTTTTGCTGTTTTAGTTGTTATGTTTTATGTATTAAATTGTTATAATTAATTTAAATATTTATAAAATTTCTTAGTTTTGTAGCTATGTTTAGCCTAATAATTCAAATGCTCCAACAGTTTAATAAAAAATTAAATTTATATGAAAGATTATTAAATAATGAAGCATTAAATGTCAGTATTTCAAATGATTTTATACAATGTCAGGTACTCTTAGAGAGAGATATTTCATTTAGCCACTATTATTTTTGATGCACTTCAAAACTTGACTAAATTGCATTGCAAAATAATAGAACATTGTTTTAATTAAAATTTTAAATCTAAACAAATTTCTTTAACTAAATGCCATAACAAAATATGAATAATATTTTAAAAAAATTTCAACATCTGATTATAAGTTTATTTACCTACTGAAACATCATTAAATAACATTCTTTACTTATAAGAAGTATTCATTAAATCCAATACATATGTAAGCTATTATATCTAAAGCAATTCTCATAACGTCAAGCTAAATTATCCTGGACAAAACAATTTAGATTAAGAGAAAGTCAGACCACTTTATATTTTTCACTAAGAAAAGTTTGAGTTTTGATGAAATGAATACTTATTATTGTATTCCTACTGATAACTATTCCATAATATGTAAGGAAATTCAGGTTTTATTTAATACAGATTTTGATTTATCTCAACTTTCTTTTCCTTTAGCTTCCGGTATTCCATCTTTTTCATTGGCCTGCATTCAAATATTTTCACCTTTGGCATGTTTTCATATTTGGTGCATTATGCAAAGGCAGTTTTGATTTAAGCTTTGTATATCTCTTCTGTCTTATCAATTAGTTTACAATTCGTTTAACTAAATTTTATTCTGGTAATGATTCTAAAATGACAAAGGCATGATTATAATATTATTATCAATATAAAATAGAATTATTTTTATTGTTTCATGATTTATCAGCTAATTATCAAATCAAACAGTGTTTTAGATTTTTTACGCAGCGTTCAGCAGTTTTCTTCTCAACCTTCTCAAGTTTTCTTATTAAGATGGATGGGGCGATAATAATTGGAAATAAGCTGACATTTACTCTTTTACCCATTTGCATTAATTATTAATAAAAGAATTAATAATACGATTATTCTCATTACCATCATTTTTAATGTTTAAACTCAATTCAATTTTACTCCCATCACAACTAAAAAATCGAGGCTTTTAATTTTCTTTTATTAATCATTAAAAGGTGAATATGTTTATTTTATCTAAGTAATTTGCATGATTTATGCATTATTGCTAAAACATTTATTGAAGAGGTTTTGAACTTCTTGACATTTTGGATTTAATATTCTGATCTAATTAGTCCCCTATCAGTCTTTGCCGGTTTCATTCTCCAGTTTTATTCTTTAAAAGCTATTTTGATAAACAATAATTAGTGACTTTTTCTCAATATAAGTTGACTGTATTGTTTGAATAATGAATCATATACTTTTTACGATT
>JAOUZG010015602.1:4349042-4363632 GCA_026289955.1 Argiope argentata | reverse complement strand
TCTGTAAGTTCAGTTTTGCTTCAAGATGAAGAGATGATGAATTCAAGATACATTCTCGTTATTGATACAATTTATATATGAGTAAAACTTATTTTCAACTTTTTTTATATTTTTTTGCTGCTTTGAAGTAACAAAATAGGTAATGAATAGCAAACCTAAACCTGCACAAACTGACTAAGATGACATGTCCCTCATGAGGTCACAGATAGAAATTGAAAAGTGTAACTCAAAATAAATTTCGTTAAAATAGTAATAGTAAATATATAAATATAATTTGCTTGTTTTTATAATCAAGCAGTTAAGAATAGTTAATGGGTTTTTCGTCTTCGCTTACTTAATGCATGCATGCTTATATATATATACGAACATGTATCTTTTTTAAATATTGAATCAACACAGTAACTATTCATGGCAATGATTATGTATTTATTTTTTTGCTTCCTCCAATACAAAGATAAAATTTCTAACTATACATGTTTTTTTTTTGCTAAATAATGTAAATTTGTCATTTTGACTATTTTTTTTAAAATTACCAAGTGAACTTTTTTCATAACATATGAATAAAGCTGAAAAAATCTCTGAATAAAAATTTATAAATTTGTAAATTATTAACAATATATAATATGGGAAACCACTATTTTATTAAAGCACAGCATTAATTGAAAACTTTTACTCTTCTATCTTTTACGAGACATTTATAACAATCAAATAATTTTAACATGCCATACATGCTTTTTATAATGCAAGATAATACAACTTATCTGTTAGATTTCTCGACTTTATGCTGTCATCAATTGCGGATTCGAAGAAAAAGAATATATTCGTTCCAAAGCACAATAGGCGGAGTGAGTAAAGTAATGAGTTGTTCCCTGAGTAAATTTCTCTTCACGCTGAACAAACCACTTCAATCGGTCGTGGGAATCTCGCATACTTCACACCTGCATCATTAAATCCCATCTGCATCTGTTTCCACCCTAATTCTTCCTCCATCTGCTTCCCTGTACTGCTTTCTTCTAAGACAAACTCTTGCTTCAGGTCCTTGATAAACCTTTGTTTTGACTTCACATTTCAAAGACGCGTTGAAGATGTTTAAGACTTATTTTGTCCTTTGGATAAATGTTCCCGTTTTAATGGTGAGAGGCACCTAACCCTACTTACTCAATTCAGCAACAGCTTTAAGATTGAAACCACTGATAATTAATATTTTATGTGTTTTAATCTAATGAATCGATTGTTTCTCATTTGATTTGCAGGAATTGGAAAACCATTCGATTCGATACATTATGAATTGCCTTTTCACTTGACTTATTTTGTTTGGGTAAGGTGCAAGATAGATTGAAATTTTTATCAAATGAAGTTAAAATGTGTAAAATAGTATTTTCGAATGAATTTTCCGTTGAATGCATTTAACCCTTTACCGCATATGGGTCCATATATGGCATTACAGTTTTGATTCAATTTTATTTCTAAATTAAGTACTATAAAATACTTCAAACTTCAAACAAATACATATTAAGCAATAATAAAACGCAAAAAATGGTATATGCCTTTATAACAATTCAAAATAACCTCACTTTTGTGTAAGGGGGTGAAAAAGCAGAATTGAAATGCGAGTGTTAATTTTTAAAAGCTATAGCAGGTTAAAACTTAAGTACTTTTTGATAAAAAATATTTTCATGGAGTCGATATAATCATCTCTTGCGATGGATAACAATTTTTTCGCTTTTCAACTGTTTTCTGTACTATATACAAGTTCATATATGGTTCCGTAAAAAATTATCGAATTATTTCAATATTCTCTACAATTAATACTTTAATTCATTAAAATTACACTTTCTCTGAAATTATGCATCTAATATTAAGCTAAATCCATCTAATATTTGTAATATGTTATTTTATACGTTAGAATAGATAATTGAAAATAATTTCGACCTATATATCTCTTTATCTTTTAACTTTTTAAAACTCTTAGTTCATTAGTAGACTCATATGAAGTTATTTATCCAAAAATTATTTAATGCTGTTGAATAAATAAACTTTAAAGTTTTCAAAATTTAATTTAAAATTATCTTTTATTTTTTAATGCTAAACTATATTGATATAATTACCTTTGTTGGTACGAATAATTAAATTATCATACTATTTAAACAAATTCATTTAATAAGCAAGCACATTATTTTTTTCAAAATATAAAAAGACTATTGTAGAAAAAAAATTCGGAAATATATTTTAAGAAGCACTTTTTTGTAAGTAAAATGTAAAGCAATTATTCTTAAAGACAAAAATAAAAACTTTAAATTTGTTTTACTGATCACGTGATTACATTTTTTTGTTCACAAATAAAGCTAAGCAGTTAGAGAGAATTTATAAATTTAGATTTTGCAAACAGATTTCTTTAGAATAAAAATTTCGATGGCCATACTCAGTACTAAACGAATAATGAGACAGATCGAAACTGCAGAAATTTAAAATGGATATCATTATCTTTTGAAGTTAATAAATTAATCGCTTAGTATGAGATGAATAATTTTTTTTGCATAAACGATACAAAAGAATTATATTAAGCGCATAAAAATATAGTTTGCCATCTTTTAAAAGAAAGTAAAAAAACTTCTTTTTTAATGAGATAAATCATTTATTACATTTTTATGGAGAAATTTTGAGTTGACGTTAATAATCGAAATGATTAATCCATTTAAAAGTCTTCCATTGAAAAGAAACTAATTTTATTAAATTAAAGATTTTATAATTGATATTTTATACAAGCTTTTTCATGCCTGCTTTTGTATGCCACTTAATTAAAAATGGAAAACGAAGCGAAAAAAGAAAATGCAAGAAAAAATGTATAGTTCTTTGCTTTTTAAAGATTGTTCCAATATAAATCTTTGTAAATATTGAATAGCTTTCTTTTTTCTCTATACATTATAATTTCACTTAATGAACCAGGAAACTCAATCACATTGATTTATCAATTTAATGATTTTAAATTTTACATATTATTGTTTTTAAAGTATTTATATTTCAAAATAAGTATAAAATTTTTAATGACAGTTTTGTGGGGAGAAATATTTTTTTATAAAAATAAATACGACTCATTTTTTAAGGTTGTTATTTAAATGTAACATTGTTTATGTTATTTAAAACGATATTCGTAAAAAATACTGTGTATTATTCGACTCAGCACTAAGAAAATACACATAAACCTTATATATATATATATATATATAATATATATCACAATTTAAATTCTAATGAATTTTCTAATTTTTATCTTAAATCTTTCAATTAAATTTTATTCTAAAATTCATTTAATTAAATAGACACACGTTCTAGAAAACGGATGACTTTTGCATTCACCACACTCTGAACGAAGGGGTAAAAATCCCTAATGCTTACAGCATTCTTGCAAAAATAAAATAATGAATCCTTTGTCTAAATCAACACGTAGCAAAAAAAAAATCATTAGAATCTCATAATAAAATTTATGCTATGATAAATTACCCCCTTTCTTTGCTCTTGTTTCGCGATGCAGATTCACTCAACGCTTATCGATTTTTCTATGTACAAATTATGCCCTCTTTGATAAAGTAAATATAAATAAAATTTCCACATTTTTTTTTCTGTCATGCATTTGAAAATTTGTGTTTACATGTATATACTATGGTGTAAATATATTACAACGAGACTGCCTGAAAATATATATGCCATTTCGATACAGATTTTCATTTTAATAATTTGATCGTGGGATTCTTATGTAAGTATATTTCCCTTTTGTAATGGAATTTTTAAGAAGAAAAAAATATTTATTACAAATCGCAATTATTGAAATTCTATTTTATAACAAAATAAAAAGAAACAGAAAGTTGATTCTAGTGTAGAGAAGGAAAAGCTGATTAAAACTTATACTCACTCTAGTGGCATTCGATCTCAAATAATATCTACTATGCCATTTATCAACCTAGTTGACTTTATAAACTATTACGTCCAATATCAGGAACATTGGCGTAAGCCGTTTCTTATGTGGTACTTCTATTTCAGATAAGAAATGACGGCGCAATCTATCTCTTTTGTCATTGGGAGATACCAATCCAGATACTAAATGGTAAAAAAGTATTTCTTTGTGTCCAGAAAAGAGTAATTTATATAAGAAAATATATAATATTATCTTTGAAAATATGTGTAAATATATTTAAATGAAAAATAAATATTTGGAATATAATATATAGATAAATATGAATTGTTTTCAAAAGTGTAAACACTTCTGGCACGCTTGGCAAGAAAATATATATATACTAAAAATACTATTATTTTACAACCAACTATGTAATGTTTAAAATAAACATCTTAGCATTTACATTACAGTTTGGGATTTCCAATAATATATATTATTATTCATGTTCGTTTGAATATTTATTTTTATTAGTTAAGCAGGTACTATAACTAATATATCATAACTTAGTTAATTATAAAGTAGTTTGAGGTAATTTAAGAAATATGAATGTTTACTGTTGCATGCACATCTAATATTAAATAAAGATTAAAATGAAATATAAAAAGCATATTTAAATGTATCACGTCAGAACATCATTTCTTGAAAGGCCAATCACCACGTGCTCGTGCAAGTTAAATTATATTTTCATTCATTTTAATGGTTTCATTGAATGAGTCACTTCAGTATTGCAAACGGTCCAAAAACTTTGTCTCGAATTTAGTGTTTATAAAAAATATCAAATTTCCTATTTAATTTATTTCATATAATCACATGCTCAAAATGACATTTTTTTAAGGTTTTGTTTGCTTGTAGTCATTCACTTATTTTTTTAATCAGAGCTTTTGTAAATGCAATGGCAACGCATTATTAAAGGTTGATTTTTTGAAATGCTCGTGCAGATAATAAAGTTTAAATATTTCGCCTACGGGTTTTTGTTGACACCACAATACCTCATTACTAAAACAATATCATGTTCTGACATGATAATAATTTGTGTGTGGGGCCTAGTAAATTTAATAGTTCTAATATTAAAATATAGGCTTCTGTTGCTGTGTTGTTTTTTCTCACCCTCATGATCAGCAGAGCTAGATCAGATCCATGAACTCATTCACCCTAAGAAAGTGCAGTGCCAAAAGGAATCATGAGCCATACACGATAAAATGTGGGCAGGAGAGGACTATACAGAAGAACATTTAGTGCAGAGTTCGAACCGTTTAGCACCCCGACAGAAGTCATTGATAATAGATAGTCACTAAGGACACGAATAAGAGCAGTTTGATCTCGTTTACTACTGCCCCAAATCGGGAAGCCACCAGGACGCAAACATAAACATCTAGATGAGTATAGTGTTCTTAATGTTGAAATTTGCTTTAGGCTTCAAAGAAATTTACGACAAGAACCTGAAAAAACCCCTATGGGTTATTAATTCGAAGATATTAATATCAATCATCCAAAGTAAAAATTGGAAAATTAAAAACCTACGTATTTTACAATTTCATTATTAAATAATTGTATAAGGAATTGTATTACTAAGAGATAACTTGTGATACTTTTGAGAATTCAAGAATTGGGATGTTTACAAAAAAACAGTAATTAAACCTTAACATTTAATCTACCGAATTATTTTACCATCAGGTTTTGAACCATTAATTAAGTTTTGATAAAGAATAAACCCAGTTAGGTGAAATTTTTTTAATTAATTAAAATAATTTGATTAAATAATTTATCAATAAAAGATTTTTTATGTTATTATATAGTTGGCATCTACTCCTTTATATTGGAAATATGTCCTTTCTGTTCTTTCAATTACAGTTAGAGAAAATAGCCGTTTTGTGAAAAGACGAGTCTTATTTAAACTGCACTTTAAAGTACCATCGATAGATAAGAAATTAAATCAGCAAGCAACTATTCTAAGAAGATTATTCTATTTTAAGACAATATTGAAATCAATCTTCTATTAAGTATTCATAATTTGAAAAAAAATGCAGAGATTTAAAAAAAATTAATTTTTAAAAAATTTTAATATAATTTTATTTTTAATGGGTAATAATTATAGGAAGGTATCTAAAGATAAAGCTAGGAATTACTTTAAAATAAAAAAAGAATCACAGTGTAAATTTCAAAATATCCCTAAAATTGTAAGCCATATTTCATTGTTAGTAAAATAAAATTGCGCAATAAGAAATCTTTTTCGCATTCATATTTTACAACATTTCTGATTTCAGAAAATCAAGCAAGAACTTATAATTATTTTATTATAATGAAGAAAAAAGTTTTGAAAATATTTTTTTACAAAACTAACTGCTTAAATTTAAACCGTTTCTTTTGTTCTGTTTCTAAACTTAAACAGTTATGTTCCAATTAAACAAATATATTCAAATTATTAAGTTATCTTTCAAATATTAAATAATGATAAGTTTAAAAATAGTTAACTTCATAATCATTGAACTATGATTAGTTTCTATATAGCATAACTTTCTGATCAATCTGATAAATATTTAAAACCTCACATAAACCCTCGATTCTAAATTATCTGGTGGTTTTTCGCTGCCGTCCAGCTAACGGAAAAGTACCAATAAATGAATTGCTTTATCTGAAAATATGATAGATCCATTGTTTTAAAGAACCAGTTGAAAAAACTTATTCCTTGAAACAAGTTCTTAAGCTGCTAATATAGGAATTTAACAATGATTAAGTATTAATTCAAAATTAGAACTAAAATGAAAATTAAATTTAAAAAAAGCTATTTTAAAAAATATATAATTGGCTGTATTAAAAGAATTTAAAGAGATTAAAATGAAATCTACTATGCATATTTCAATGTATCATGTCAGAACGTCATTTCTTGAACGGCCAAGCACCACGTGCTCATGCAAGTTAAATTATATTTTTTATTCATTTTGATTGTTTCATTGAATGAGTCTCTTAAGTATTGCAAATGATCCAAAAAAACCTTTTTCTCGCATTCATTGTTTAAAAAAATATCACATTTCCTATTTATTTCATTTCATGTAATCACGTGTTCAAAATGGCATTTTCTCGGTTTTATTTGCTATAGTCATTGACTTAATTTTTTTTAAAACAAAGCTTTTGTAAATGCAATGGCAACATGCTATTAAAAGCTGATTTTTTTTTCAGATGCTCGCTCAGATAATAAAAATTTTATTTTTATTTTTCGCCTACGGGTTGTGTTGATGCCACAAAACTTTATTCCTAAAAAAATATCATGTTCTGAGATGATTAATGGTGCCATTGAATGAGTTACTTTGGTTTTGAAAACTATAAAAAAAACTTTGTCCCGTATTTGTTGTTTAAAAAGAAATCCCATTTCCTATTTATTTCATTTCATATAATCACGTGCTCAAAATGACATTTTTTAGGTCTCATTTGTTTTACTCATTAACTTATTTCTTTTAATAAGAGCTATTTTAAATGGGATGGCAACGTGTTATTAAAAGCTGATTTTTTTGAGATGCTCGTGCAGACAATAAAATTTTTATTTTTTGCCTACGGATTTTTGTTGACGCCATAAACTTCATCCCAAAAACATCACCATGTTTTGACATGATAAAATTAAAAAATTGTATTATTTCTAGAACACGGAGAAATAAGAAATTTACTTGTTAAATATATTCTTTTTTAAAAAAGAAAATCCCGCCTGAGTAAATATCAATGCAGCCAATAAAATTAATAAATAAAAAATATTAATTAAACATAAATTTGTAAAATATATATCGACAAAAAAATATATCATATCTACAAAAGACACAGTAGAAACAAAACAAATAATATTAAGAGATAATAAATTAATATGAATTAATTTTCAATCTACGAATTTTTATATTTCGAAAAATTGTTAAATCGCCCTTTTCTATATCCATGTTAACCTAATCTCTCTTTTTCAAACGATCTATTTTTAAACTCCAAAGCATGATATGGTATAAGCTGTTTCATGGTAAACAATTCTTCAGGTAATCAATGAAAATCCTCTTTTTACGAGTTTTGTTTCGAAGACAAAATTCCTATGTTGAACCCCTTCGGGAATTTTGTTTTTTTTTTTCCTATTTAGCATTGCTTCCTACTACATCCATGTTATGTATAGCTTCATTTTATTTCAATTTTCTCAATTCATTCTTTGCGTCATTCCGTTTTCCGAAAGTTACTTACTTTCTTCCAGGTCAGGGCGTCCGCTACCATTTTTGAATCGTATCTGAGATCACAGATGATTATTTCGCTTCCGCTGTTTCCACTATTTTCTTCTTTTTAGGGTTGAAAAACCAATATTTTTATCAATATTCGCTTCCCTAAAAGGAATTTTCTTTTTTTTTTTCATTCAAAATTTTCTTGTATTATTTTTTAAAATCCATTTTTACCAATCTAGTGGTAGAACGAAAAATTCGAAACGCGACGCCAGCCTTCTATTTTTGCTTGTTTTCTATCAAGGTCGTAATGGAAAAAAAATTGAATCTTTCGTCTTCGATATTGAATTTTCGGTAACGTTTCTCATCCTTTGTGTGTTGATATTGTCAACCAGTTGTAAAGTTCGACTAAATAATCTTTTTTTTTTCGAAAAGTTTCAAGTATTTTTATTTATTTTGATTTGGGATAAAACTTTAAGAAATTACACCAACAAAAAACTCAATAATATATTATTAGTATAAGCGTAATAAATCTATTTTGAAATGGTAACAACATCTTGTTTTCGAAGTATTGCGACTAATGTAATAAATCCAATCGGTGTTTGTGATTAAAAATATATACATCCCCTCAAAAACAAACAGACAAACTTATTTTGGAATATTTAGAATTCACTTATTTTCCTCATTAAATATTAATTGTCGGCTTTCTGGTACAGAGGTAGCGTGTCTTCCGCTAGTTCTATGAGTCCCGGTTCGGGCATGGTTGTTTTCTGAGTTATATCTAGGAGATGCGTGAATGTGCCCCCCCCCCCCTGTAAAAAGGGGCTGTGCAAGCGTGTGGGTGTGTGTTTCATCCTCATATGAGCTAGAAGTTAGACTTCTGCCCTTGAATGCTCAGGGGTTCATACCCTCAGAAGCTACTGCACCCCTCTTTCCTTGGTAAAAAGCGGACACGGCATCATCATCATCATTAAAGATTAATTCTATACAAATTATTTTAAAAAATATTCTATTTGTATGAAAAGACCGTTTTTATGTACTTGTTTGCAAACTAATTTCAGTCAGTACGAACTATGGTATTTCAATTTTTTTTGTATATCTTATAAGTAGCTCAGTTCCATAAATGATATTAATGGAAAATAGAGGGCAATTTATTTGAGAAACATATTTTTATGTAATAATTAACTATTAATTTAGGTGAATCCCGATTAAAAATGTATTTAAATTGTTATGATACATATATTTTAATAGAATAATCAAATATAAAAATGCAAAAAAGGTACTTAAAAACGAAAATTTAGACTCTTTATAAACAATTATTTCACTGCATTAATACCTAAAAAATATCGTTTTATTTCATTGAACAGCTTGAAAAAATACAATATCTGCATCATATTTTTCAGTTAATTTTATAAAAATTAGATTTAATTTTTTATTTACCAGTATAAAAATAATATATAATATATGAATTCATTACTTATAATAAAAAAAAAGATTAAAATGAAATCTTCTATGCATATTTTCATCATTTCTTGAATAGCGAAACAACACGTGCTCGTGAAAGTTAAATTATATTTTTATGCATTTTGATGGTTTCATTGAATGAGTTACTTTAGTATTGCAAACGGTCCAAAAAACTTTGTCTCACATTTATTGTTTAAAAAAATTATCACAATTCCTATTTATTTCATTTCAGATAATCACACTCAAAATGACATTTTTCTAGGTTTTATTTGCTGTAATTATTAACTTATTTGTAAATGGGTTGGAATCACCTTATCAGCATCAGCAGCTTATTAAAAGCTAATTTTTTTTAGATAATCTTGCAGATAATATAATCTTAATTTTTCGCCTACGGATTTTTGTTGAAGCTCATTCCCAAAATAACATCATGTTTTGCCATGATGAGAAAAACGGATAGATTATTTTGCACATACATGAGCTGCACTATTTTCACATTATTAATTTCTTTTGTATAAATAGACAAAAAATATTACTTGAAAATAGACCTTAATGCATATTTTGGAATAAAAATTAATATAAGACCTGATATTAATTTAGGTGGAATATTATACGGAAGTCTCAATTGAATTAAAAGCAACCAACTTTTTTATTATAATTGAAAAATTCTTAAAATTGTGGTTTTCAGTAATTTGTAATAGCTATATATTTCAAATAATTAATAATGTATTTGTCTTTAATAATTTATAATTATTAAAAATATTCAACTACTAATTTTACCTATGAACAAATAACGAAGTTTGAAAATTAAATGGTTATATTTTAAGAATAAAAATTTTTCTGTCTGAATCCTTTTAGTGAAAGATCGCTATTAAGCTAAATTCCTAATTTACAAAAGAATAAAAGAACAACAGAGATTGGAATTCTATTTAATTCTAAATCATGTGCCTGTAAAAAAATGCTCTTGAGTCTAGCTATAGAACTTTTTTTTTTATTCTTCAAGACTGCATCCTTACTTTGGAGACAAGCGGAAACAACAACAACGTTACAAGATATCTTTTCGTTTGTTTATTTTTGTAAATTTTCTACTTGTTCTGGCAGGAACATTCGAATTTTTTTTCTCTGATATATTCAGAACTCGAAACTAAAGTAAATGTTTGTTTGTTCCAAAAAATCCTTTTTCTTAAAAGAAGATGAAAAACAAGTAAACTCCATTGGGACAGACGGATCCTTAAAGCATACGAGAAACAAAATTGAAAAAATAGTTTCCTATAATGTTATTTCCAAATTCCATATGACGGTAAAGAACTATTAAAATTATAAATTTCTTTAGTTTGTACATTTTAAACGAAAATATACATAAGATCAGTGTTTGATAACTAAAGGAATAAGCATAGTATCTTTTAGTCTATAAAAGTTTTTCAACAATGAGCTTATTTTTTTTAATACTTTACCGTATATGGACCCATATATGGTATTGCAGATTTTATTCAATTTTATTTCCAAATTGATTATTATAAAATAACTCAAACTATTTTAATCTATCAAATATACATTTAGCAATAATAAAACGCAAAAAATGGTCTATGATTTTATGTCATTTCAAAATAATCTTATTTTTGAGCAAGTGGGTAAAAATACAGAAATGAAGAGCGAGTGATTCATTTTCAAAAAAACGATAACAAAATAAAACGTAAGTACTTCTGGACAAGAACACATTTTCATTGACTCGATATACTCATCTTTCTCGATGGATAATAATTTTGCCGCTTTTCCACTGTAATGGTTTTTGTCTTAGTGCATACGAACCCATATATGGTTTCGTAAAAAAAACCGTTTCCATTATTTTTTAAATATGTATTATTGATAATTAAATAAAGCTATTTCCACAACAATACCACAATGTAATAAGCAATTTTTTAAACGCTTTAATAATTCAGGCAGTAAAAGGTTAATTCTTCACCTTAACACCATTTCTTCAATTGGTGGTTCTTTCCGAAACAAGTTCTATAGATTACATTTGAAATTCAAACTGGACCAAAGAAACTCTTCAGAAATAAAAGCACATTATATGCCACCTAAGAATTGTTTTAATTTTATATGCATTTTTGGGGGGCAAAGTATATTATTTCAAAAATGTCAAATTTTTGGTTAAGGAATAATTTTTTTTTGTTGGCGCTCTATCGTAGGAAGAAGCTTTTCCCTTGTTATTTCCCTAAGATTTCCGATTCATCAATTTGCATTGTATGTGTATGGATATGGGATAAATGAAAGAATCTTATGTTGTTTGGTCACTTTAAAAATCTATAATAATTTATAAACTATTATAGGATACATTTGAGTTATATTTACTATTGTTTGCATAGATATTATTCATAACTTTATTATATAATTCATTAAAAAAATTAACTTTGAAGGTAATGTTTCTTGAACTGCACAATAAGAGAACAAAAGCAAAATCTTGAATATAATAAAATGATGATTGTTAAGCTGAAATTTCACCTGCTGTCGTAAAATGACCGCTCTCTGCTTCTATTTATGCCCAAAATTTAAATGCGTTACCATTTAAAATGAGCAATTTAATTTTTTTTCTTTTATTAAAAATTAGTTTCTAATGATAAACATGCATAATGTAGAGAAAGAAATATATTTTCATAACACGAGAAAGTTAAAATCAATTATTATATTACCTTTAAACATGGAAAACATTTCAAAATTTAATTTAAACTTTAGAAAGAGAAAAATATATTAGCTCATAATTTTGAGACGTATAGATCTAGACTAATAAAAATTTGTTTCCAAAAATAACTTTTGGTATTATACTAAATTTGGAAGACTAAAATGAGTATTTCAGTAGGAAACTTTCAATTTTGTCTTTGTTTCATTATATAGACGGTTATCTACAAAACAATTATTTAAAAATAATTTCAAGAGTATGAATATTTTATTCCTCTCGAATAACACTTGTTTTATGATTCCAGAAAGACGCATTAGAGAAATGTTATGTGGCGTCATCTACTTTTCCTTAACATAATTGCATTTATGTATTATTAATTTATATCGTAAAAGTTTAGTATAAAACACCGTTTGCTTCTCGGCTGAAAACATCTCATTATTGACAAGCGATGCCGTCTAGCTGTTGATACTAGAGTGTCCGTTGGCGTCCATTGAACACCAGAGCTTATTTAGTTTGTTGAATTTGAACCAGAGCTTATTTAGAAATGAATTTGAAAAATATTCATGACATTCTATCATTTTACATGGTAATTACACTGAAAAAAACTGTAGTTCCAGATTAATTAGGAGATATTTTACAATTAAATATATCTAGAAAGTCCGCTGGTATCGTTTCAACATAAGACAATTTATCATTATAAGTAGATGACAAATAGTTGTACTTATAATATCAACAAAAAGTAGATACAATTAGTAAAACAAATTTCCCCATGTATTATCGCAAATTTGGTTTGACCTTCAATAGAGAGTTATTGGTTTTACAGCGGAAATAAATAAATTATACTGAAGCTGCTGTCTTTAAGTGTTTCGTTACATAGCATTAACTTATGTGCTCATAAAAAAATTCATTCGATTTTCGAATCTCATGAAGAGTAGACACCCTGAAATGATGGCTTGTATAAAAGGTTTAAGCTCTGATGAAATTGCCAATTAGTATGCTTTCTGATAATAAATCCGGTTGATCCGTAGAGAACGTCACTCCCTTGGCGCACTTTTCAAAATAGCCAACTACCCGAGCTTTTGCGTCTTATCTCCCAGGGGAAGATATACTCCAACAACAACATCGGGTTTCCATATTTGGCGTTAATATCCTTGGCGAAAAGGGGGTGATGCTCTCTCCTGTCGCACCATAAATCGGATGGTTTTGAGCTATCTTGTAATTGGATTCCGATGAAGACACAAGATAGCGTGAAAGTGATTGCGAGGAAACCAAACAAAGTGGCAGAAATTATTATCAAGAGAAATTATTATAAAGAGTGGAAAGTGGCAGAAAGTATTATCAATTTAGATGAAATTGATAATATTCCAGTAATTAATACCGAATATAAAAAAAATTACAAATTCATAAAAGCACAAAAAGTTCAAAAAATAAAAGAATGTAATGGAAATGCTACTAAAAACATATGTGTGTCTCTTACATAAAAATAGTGTCCAGAAAGTGTACAAAAAATTGAATATCCCTGTATCCATCGCAAATGAGGCTTATGAAAAGCATTATGCATAAAAACGATAAATAATGATTAAATCTTGTATGCTCACAAAAATTACAATTTTTCTTATTATGCATTAAAGCTTAATTACATGAATTATAACATGAATATTGTTATGTTTTATTATATTTTACAAGATTAACTGTTTTGTTTTATTACAGTTGTTTATGAAATAAAAAGGTCACAATATATGATAACTACACGAAATAATATTCAAAAGTCTTACTAGACCTATTAATTTTAAGATTATTTTATTAAATTGATTCTATAAGTAACAAAATATGTGTTTTTCCTTGCCAAGAAAATAAAGTAAGTTCATTGGAAGCTTAAATATTTGATTTCAAACTTAAAAGCAGTTTTACTGATTTCCTTTCATTCTTACATTAGTATTCTTTCCAGATTCTGAAAAGAGAAAAAATAATAATTCAACTGTAGTTACTGTTTATTTAGAGTATGAAAAAAGTTATTTTAACAAAACTCACTGTTTACTTCCTTGCATACTCATTTTATTTTGATTTAAATCGATTTTTTTTCATGCAAAACGCATTAAACAATTTAGCTCTGTGTTAAGCTTGCAAATCGTTTAAGTAAATGGACATTATCCATTAATGTTTGAGCAAATTGATGCTTTAGTTTTGAAAATTATATAGGCGGAATATCTTGGATCATTGTCAATAACGTTAGTTTGATCTCATGTTTACATTTAAGAAATGAGATTCTTGAAGTAAATGTAAAAAAGTGAAAACATAAATCAAATTTCAATGTTTTTTTTT
>JAOUZG010015602.1:4297378-4348942 GCA_026289955.1 Argiope argentata | reverse complement strand
TATATATATATATATAATTTGCCCAAATTTTCAATTGTTAGAGAAAAAATCAATATTTTTTATTCATCTACTCGAGTTCAAATATATTTTTTACCCTTGTAGTGCATGAAACTAGATGTTATTACAATTCTTGAAATATTTAAAAAGATTGTTACGAAGAACATTTAAATAAACCATATGTTTCATAATACCATCAATAAGGAATAAATTTCCTATCTCGGATGAAGCTATACCACCCTAAATCATGATAGAGTCAGTACAATGTTTAAATTTAAAACGTAAATTTTGAATCCAAAGCAGTATTAGGCTTTCTCCACACGTTGTAATGGCTGCCACTTACAAAAATGTTGAATTTTATTTCGTCATTAAGAATAACTTTCTTCCAAAAGTTAATGGTCTTTTGTTGATTAGTTTTTTAAAACTTAAAACTCTTTTTTTTTCTGAATTTGCAATCTGATGAAAAGTTTATCTCTAACAATTTGACCTTTATATATCCAGTCTTTATATATTTTGTCTAATTATATTTTGCACTTACATTTCTGACTATGATTTAAGAAATTTCTGCAGCAAGTTGGTTGAACCAAATGGTCATAGTAATCTGAAGGAAAGTGCAAAACATTTGGTTTTAGGTAGAAATTTCATTTTCCATTAGGACAATGGCCCTCAAAAGAATGCACGTAATGCTAAAATAATAGTGTTTTCTCTTCTCAAACAGCATTTACATACAATTCCACAGTACCCTTATATCAATGGCATTAAAAATATGAGGGCCACATTCAAAATAGTGGTTTAAAAACACAAAATTAGAAACAAATCCTAATTGTTGCAAGAAGAATGCGTAAAATGTCTTCAAATATCATCACAATTTGTCGAATCAGCACCACGTCATCTAAAAGTCATTATAAAAGTCAAAAGACATGCAATTAAATATTAAAATATTTTTTTCTTTGCCTGATATAACAAAAATTTCATTGATGTACTCTCAATTTTTTGAGGCAAAAATCTCCAAATGTTTATTGAAAATGCTTCTGTTGTTTTTCAGTATAGAGGTTTTTGGTTGATTCTTCTTTATTTTTACTTTAAATTAAACCATTTGCTATGTGTAAAAATAAAAAAAAAATTTTGACTTCTAGTCATTGTGTTATTTGTATTGAAAGTCATATTTATCAAGTAAAAGTACGGTGTACTCTCACATTTTTGATTGACTGTATATATATTTATATATTAAAGAAATATTCATAATCATTTGGGTAACCAGTAGTTTCAAATCAAGTACCTTTAAGGTATTTATCGCTTATTGATTTTTGTATTTATTCATTATTTGCATTCAGTAATTTTGTATTTATACATTAATAGCATAAACCAAAATATATCTTCTTCGATTTAAATCATCGCTGCTAAATTTTAATAAAAAAACAGTTTATTTATATCTTGCATAATCAGTTAGATGTAATCAGATTTAGGTGGTTTACATGTAAAATGCATCTGAATAAAATTTAATTTGGACAAACCTCCTAATTATTAATTACATGCAGCAATTTTTTCTCCCTAAGTTTATCGTTATCCCAAAATAAAATACAAAAATTGTGTAATCACAAACCATACAGGGATTCCTCGTCGAAATTGAAACTTAACTTTGAAACCTTGAAATAAATTCATTCTAACCTTTTCCCTGAACGTTGTCCTTCTAAAATGCTTAATTTTGTGGTTTATAATACATTTATTCATTGTGTTTCAGTTAGAATAAAACTTTCGCCCTTCAGATCATCATTCCGAAAATTGTACAACAAATTATTGTAAATTTTTGTCTGCATAGAAAATATATCGTACTGGAAGTTAATGCTTCCTCATGATAAGATATCATTGTTTTTATTTCGTGTATTAGTTTAATGCGTATTCATTCAATGCAGATTCTGTTTCGTCATCATAACTCCAAACAGATAATTTTCAGTTATTGCCTTATAGTAAGCTTCTGTTTACTGTCTATTCTCTGGGAATTCTATATGAATACGTTCTGATATTTTTAAAGGTCTGCAATATGATTTGTCCACTGAAATATTTCCAAAACTACTTTGATTTTAAATAATATTCCTGGCGTCCCGGAAAATGAGATGCCATTTCCCAATGGATGAAGGTTTGGTTGGTAAACATTCTTTGTTTCGCTTTGCTTTGAAATTGTATCGGATACTGCTTTCGTTCAAAGTCATTATGTTTGAATGATATGTATGAATTTTAATCGTTCAAAGTATTGGTAATTGGAGCCTAAACTGACCAATAAGGTTGGCTCATTGTTAAGTCTTTTGACGGAAAATCTAAATGAATACTTTTAAAATTAACCAAAACCATTGAAATAATTTGGGAATCATGCTTGTTATTTGAAAGAGATATCAATTCACTTTTCATGTAGTTTCAACTAGGAATAGATCGATACCTTCTCCGTAAACATTTGTTTAAGCAAAATTTCGTTTAAACTATAAATGAGGACATTATGGAACTTTATTTCTGCATACTTTGTCTTTTGCCTTAATGTTGAATTTTAACCCCTTAACTGTTTTGCCCGAGTGCCATTCGTGCATCTATTTATCGAATTTTAATAGTTGTAAGCTAAAAATGAAGCATTTATAACGATTATAATTCAATATTAAAATGACTTCGAATACATTGATAAATCAAGTATTCAATTGATTTCCATTTGAGTCAAAATTTTAAAAAAATTCTCAAAATAGAAGATGTCATCTGATTCTATAGTAAAGAAACTAGAACAGTTAAATGATTAACCTACCAAACTATTGGGTAGGCAAGAAAGTAATTTCGGTTTGCACCAGTAGTTAGCATTGTTTGTTTCGTTACTCTTTTGTCAATGTTAAAACTTTTTTTTCTGTTAAGATTTGGTAGCCGGTACCTTTAGGTCGCTATAGAAACCAATTTAGTGTAATTCTGTTTACAACTGTCAGTGTAAGGTCAATTTTAACATGGAGTGCAAAAATAAGAATTTTCGACAAATTTTACTTTTTTATTATCATAAAGGTAAGAAAACGGCTGAGTTTCACTAAGAGATATGTGAAGTTTCTGTTGTTGATTGTTTAACAGAATGCCCTTCTCAGAATTGGTTTTAAGAATTTCGTTCTGGAGATTTCTCAATGAAAGATGACCAACACTCTGGTCGACCGTCTGAAGTTGATGATGACAAAATGAAAGCGATAATTGAATCGAATCATCACATAACTGTGCGAGAGATTACAAAACAGTTAAATGTATCACATACAACAATTGAAAATTATACGAGACGACTCGGACTACTTAAGAAGATCGATATTTGGGTTCCACAAGAAATTGAAAGAAATTCATCTAACACAACGAATCAATGTTTGTGATATGCATTTCAAATGTAATGCAATCGACTCTTTTTTGAAACTAATTTTCACTGGCGATAAAAAATAGATCGTCTACAATTACGTTGATCAGAAAAGATCGTGATCCAAGCATGATCAATTAGCACAAACCATATCAAAAGCTGAGTTACATTAAAAAAAACCATGCTGTCAATCTGGAGGGATTACAAAAGTGTTGTGTATTTTGAGTTGCTTCCAAACAACCGAATGATCAAAGATGTTTACTGTCAACCTTTTGTGGAATTGGTGGAAACAATCAAAGAGAAAAGGCCAGAATTGGCAAATCGCAGAGGAATCGTGTTCCACCAAGGTAATGCAAGGCCTTGCACATCTTTAGGAATACGTACGAAACTATCGGAGCTTGGTTGAGAAGTGATGTAGCATCCCCCATACATCCCCGACATTGCATCTTCGGATTATTATTTATTCCGAAGTTTACAAAACATCTTAAATGGTTAAAATGTCAGTACTAAAAATAACATTAAATCGCAGATAATTGAGTTTTTTGCTACTAAAGACCAGAAATTCTATGGGAAAAAGGTCATCGAACAGAATGGAAGATATTTGTCTGATTAAAGATCCTTTTTTATATAGAAAATCTAAATTTTATTTCAAACCAAAAAACCGACATTACTTTCTCGCTAATCCAATAATTATTAGCAAACCCACCCCAACAAATTATTTCATCTGTGTTATAAGTGGATTCTGGGCGATGTTAAATATTTTGATAATTAGAAGGTCTCAAAACTTGTGTAGATTTAATTATAAAATATTTATATATTAAACATTTTTTTATCCTATTATAATGTATAAGTATGAACTAATGAGATTTTTCAAACTATGCGTTATATAGTTTGGAAAAAGTTTTAATTATTTTCTTAAATTTCTAGCATTCTATCTTCTCTACACACGCTTATCAAATCCTAATCTCATTCATACATTTATGCTTGGATCTTGTAAAGAAATTAGACGCTATTTAGACTCTATTTTGACTCATACATTTATACCAATATCTTGTCAAGAATTGTGAGGATTATTCTTCAGTCATTTTTATACACTGAAGTGACAAAAGTCATGGGATGACTGTTAATATCGTGCGGTCCTCCTTTTTCCCGGCGAAGTGCAACAACTCGACGTGTCATGGAGTCCACCAGTCGTTGGAAGTCCTCTGCAGGAGTATTGAGCCATGCTGTCTTTAAGACGCCCACAATTGTGAAAGTGTGGATGGTGCAGGAGTTTGGGCACGAACGGACCTTTCGATGATGTTCCATAAATGCTCGTTGGGATTCATATCGGGCGATCTAGGTGGCCAGATAATGCTCTGGAATTGTCCGGAATGTTCTTCAAACCAATCGCGAACAGTTCTGGCCCGGTGACATGGCGCATTGTCATCCATAAAAATCCCATCGTTGTGTGGGTACGTGGAGTCCATGAATAGCTGCAAGTGATCTGCAAGCAGCTGAACATAACCATTTCCAGTCAATGATCGGTTCAGTTGCACCAGAGGACCGAGTTCATGCCGTGTAAAAACAGCCCACACCATTATGTAGCCACCACCAACTTGAACAGTGCCTTGCTGACAGTTTGGGTCCATGGCTTCGTGGGGTCTGCGCCACTCTCGAACTCTACCATCAGCTCGTAACAACTGAAATCGTTACTCATCTAACCACGCCACGGTTTTCCACTGGTCTAGGGATTAGTTGATATGCTCACGAGCCCAGGAGAGTCGCTGCAGGCGATGTCGTGCTATCAGTAAAGGCACTCGAGTCGGTATTCTGCTGTCATAGCCCAAGGAAGACAAATTTCGCCGCACAGTCCTATCGGACACGTCCCACATTGATTCCTGCAGTTATTTGACGAAGTGTTGCGTGTCTATTAACATTGACCATTCTACACAGACGTCGGTGGTCTCGGTCGTTAAGTGCAGGTGGTCGACCACTGCGCTGTCCATGATGGGATGGGATGCCTGAAATTTCATACTCTCGGCACACTCTTGATATTGTGGATCTCGGCATGTTGAATTCACTAACGATACCCGCAATGGAATGACCCATGCGTCTAGCTCCAACTAACATTCCACGTTCAAAGTCTGTTAAATCTCGTCGTGCCACCATAAATCACGAAAAACCTGTTCACATGAATAACTTGAACACAAATGAAAGCTCTGGAAAACGAACTGCGCATTTATACTTTTTCGCTGCGACACTACTGCCATCTGTATATTTGCATATTGCTATCGCATGACTTTTGTCACTTCAGTGTATATCGTTACTATATTAAATTAAATTTGCTAGTAATTTTTTTAAAAAAATGCATTTATTTAGAATAAAGAAATATCAAACACTATTTTCAAATTAATCATCAGAATTATAATTAAAAATATAATCATCATTATTCATTTATCAAAAATTTTGAAAGGATCTCCACGCTATCTATGGAATTTGGGCTAAAAGAAGTTTAGTTTAGTAATTATATTAAAGTCCTGTTTTAAAGTAACGAGAGGGCTATTTTGGGACATAACTCGTAATTTTAAACCCCGTTCAGATGACGAGGATGACACCTGAGCTGCAACTCCCTCTCAATATCACACCAACCAAATGGCGTTTGGCACTGACGGATTTAATGTGCAGCAGACCCCCTTACACGGCAGTTCTTCGGTGAAATTGGGGTCTCGATCCGAAGTCATACGGGTCACCAGCCGAGATCTTACCACCGCGGCCCTTGTACTAAAAAATGACAATCATCTGAATAATCTCTTCAGCACCCTATAATGTTATGCCCTTTGCATCTTTTTGTTTTGACAGAAACATCGATAAGCAAGATTTCTCATATTTAAATTTGTGATTAGGCCACAGTTATAAATAGTTTAAGCATCAAAAACTGGTCAAAGTAATAATTGTGAAAAAAAATGTAGTGCAGGGAGTCTACAGATTAACAGCATTGAAGAACAAAAGTAAGATTTCAGAATAATATAATAATAGTTTCAAATTGCTGTGCAGTATTTTTGTATACTTAATGTATGTAATTTTAGCAGCATTGGCTTGCACACACTTAACCAGAAAAGTAATAAATATTGTTGCAACGTTTGCTTGATAAACGCAGTTACTAAAACAACTAAAGCTATTATTTTGAAATTAATCTATTTCGTAAAGATTGATCAAATAAGAACAAAAAAATTGAGGACAAATAAAACATTACTGAAAAGCACATTTTATTAATTTTTAAATATTACAAAAAATAGTTTAAGTTTATTTTATGGTATGATGATGATGACGTTTCTGCTTTACTGCGGAAAAAGAGGCGCAGTAGGTTCTGAGGGTACTGCCTCCTGAATACCCGAGGACAGAAGTCTGACTTCTATCTCTTATGAGGATAATACATTTCATTCGCTTGCACTACAAATTTTTATGGGGGGGGGGCACATTCACGCGCCTCACTTATAGAAAACAGAAGAAACACCATGTCCTGGCTGGGACTTGAACCCAAATCACGAGGAAGATACCTTACCTCTGTGTAAGACGCCGGAACTGGTATATTGCTCTTGAGGAAAACCACTAATCATGCACTCCAACCTATTCGAAGACACACTGATACATCTGACTGACTGGACACCACGACAGCGTGGTAGAGCCCTAAAGACTGTCAACGATTACCACACAATCCCACCCATAGGAAGCACCTTCCGTCATCAGTAGAGGAAAACTAGTCTCACACCTAGCAAAGTGGCATTAACAGAATATCAAACCAGAAACTCCTCATTTCTTAGTCTAAAACACATCAAAAATCCAATTCCTCGGAGTTGAGGAAATGAATTTTTATTATTTTCTAATCTAAATATAATTTAAAGTTTTGAATTACGATTTTTTAAATAACAATTTCTTTGCCGGCGGCCTGGCATAGTAGTGCGCCTTTCTCGTGATATGGGAGTCCAGGGTTCGATTGCCGGTTAGGGCATGGTTGATTTTCTGTGTTGTATGGTTATTTTCTGTGTAAGGTTTGTGAATACCCCTTCTCCCTCCCCTGTGAAAGACGATGTGCAAGTGAATGTGGTGAGTGAATACCAAAAGTCGTACTCTTGGCCCTAGTAGTTGCTACTAAAGAAAAGATACATTTATTAGGCTTAAATCACTGACAACTTTGGCAAACTTGGCCATGGTAAGTGACTTAAAAAACAATAACAATTTACAATTACAATTACTTACAATTACTTTAATAATTAGCAAAAGCAACTGCAAATCAAAGAATCTAACACAGCTTTATCATTCGAAAAATTTCGTGCAACTCTACAATCTTTTGACACGTTTGCACGAAATCCAGCGAGATGCGTTACAAAATGAATTTATAAATGGCATGCTACTCTACAATCATTATCACTTGGACAATGATACGTTTAATATTTACATTTCCTATTCTTTTAATATATAGGGATTAAAATCATAAAAAGTAAAGACAATTTTACCCTTATGATAATATCTATGTATATAAAACACTAATGAGCGTGACACAGAAATCGTTCTTATTAATTATTATCGATGGCAACAGTCAAACGAAAAACAAATAATCCTACACATTTCAGATGGTTTGATTGGTCAATTTTACTTACTATTTTGGATTCAGCATTTTGGTTTGGTAATTATTAGGCTCAAAGGATTAATAAAAATTTTCTAAATATCCCACGCCATGTCATTAAAAAGCCCATTCAACTACAAAAAAGAAGATATTGGAGATTTAAAGAGGCTTCAAAAAAGCTTAATATCGAGTTGAAAGTAGGCTCAATCTTCAGCAGGTAGATAATCGTTATGATTTAAAATACATTATCATATCTTCTTAAACAGTTATCGTATAAAGATAACATTATATATATATATAATTTCCGTACAATATTTAGATAGTTTTAATAATATCTTTTAAATTAATTTGAGTTGATATAATGCTTTTAAGTGTTATAATGGAATTAAAATTCATGATTAAAAACATTCCTTTGAATGCTTTAGCCAATTATCAACACCTCAGTTAGGTGACCGTTTTTATATATACTTTTTAATATACGATAAACTTAATTAATTGGTATCATACTTTTACGTGTATTAAATAACACGATGAATTTTTATCGTCTATATATTGCAATCAATTGTCTGAACCCTGCCTGACGGCCACTCTTGAGAAAATCTTCACGCCGGATTCGTAATTTCCTTTTTTTAATTCTTTTTGTTTGTGTTGACTTAGTGTTTTTGATAAGTTTGGTTTATACATTGAAATATAGCTTATAATTTGTATTATTGTTTGTGCTTTGCAATATAATTTATATCTGTGTTTTGAAATAATACCAGTGATGATTAATATTTAAGCTCCATAAAGATTCTCTAAAATACGTAATAAAAATTTTTCTTCATTTAATAATACAAGAGGGTAATTTTGCTAAAATAGTTATCATATCAGAACATGATGTCTTTTAGGAAGGTGGTTTTGTGGCTTCAGCAAAAAACCGTAGGCGGAAATTAAAATTTTATTATCTGCACGAGCATCTGAAAAAAATCAGCTTTAATAACGTGATGCCATCCAATTTACAAAAACTCCGATTCAAAAACATAAGTTAGTGACTGCCGCAAGTAAAACCTAGAAAAATGTCATTTTGAGCACGTCATTATATGAAATGAAATAAATAGGAAATGTAATATTTTTTTAAATAATAAATGCTAGAAAAAGTATTTTAATCATTTGCAATACTAAAATGACTCATTTGATGAAACAATTAAAATTATATAGTGTAACTCGCTCGAGCATGTGGTGGTTGGCCGTTCAAGAAAGATGTTCTGACATGATACATTGAAATATGTATAGCAGATATCATTTTAATCTTTTATTAATTTATGGGCTTGCTTTAGTGAATTTTATTCCAAAATTCAATCTCAGATTAATTTTCTTAAATATGAAAAAGAAAAATAACAATTACCCAAGAGCAGTGAAAAGGTTTCAGAAAGATAACATTCCCTGTATAAACTTTATTAATATGTTGTAGATATAATGCATATCAGCTATTCTCAAGGGACATCGAAAAAAATTAATGAAAAATGTCTTAATTGAACTAAAGGAAATCCTTTGTGCATAGTATATAAAAAAGCAAATACAGTCATTAAACACAAATAAATGGATCTTAAACCGTAAGAGATAAAGTTAATTCTTTCCATTACCGCTGAATCATGAAGATAAGAGTAATAGAAATCGTAAAAGAATGAACAGATTTATATTTTTAAAGAAGAAATAATACTGATAAAAGTATGTAATAAAAATGGCACTGATAAGAATGTGTTGAACTTCCTAAATCTTTAAATGAAGATAAATATTGCAAGTGGAAATTTTAAATCTTTTTATATTATATTTAAACAATTCATCAGTGTTTGGGTAAAATTTAAAATTCTGTGATAACAAGAAAAGGCAGATAATCTTTTCACATATGAAAAATTAACAAATATCACAATGAAAGACACAATTAAAATTGGATGAAATAATTAATGAGTGAATATTTTTCATGTGATAAGGAGTTATACTATTTCATAAAGCTCATTAGGAATTAATACAATCTTTTAAATATTCATTTGTCACAGTTTAAATGATTTTTTGATTAAAGATTAGCTTAGTTTGTACCGGAGTTAGTCGCTAATACGGTAACCCAAAGAAATGATCTTGTAGAAACCTTAATGCAGTTTTGTTTACTATGTTTTACAGCGTTTTAGTTGCACATAAACTACGATTATTTTATAGAAAATTAAATTAAAAGAAATAAAAATATCAATTAAAGATTTTAATTCATTTTTTGGGGTGTAGTTAAGTTTTTTAGAGCTAATAAGAGACTGTAATGTTATTTTTAATGTGAGTACGAACAGTATGTTAATTTTTTTTTTTGCAATATTTAACTTTCGGTGTGTGTTTTAGGAATAGTCTAAATTATTAATTAAAGAATTCGCCGACAGTAAAATTCCTTGTACATTTTGTAATTCTTTTTCAGATCTAACGATTTTCTTGATAATTTATGTCGCTGTTCATATATATATATATATATATATATATATATATATATATATATATATAATCAGCATTTATATCAATATAATGCTCAAAATATTTATCAGTATATATTGAAGTTGGAAAAAGGATGCTTGTTTAAATTAAAGGATTTAATAACAATTAGTTTTTAATTGGTAAGTATGTCTGTATTAATAGAAACTTAGCAGTGAATCTTCACCCAAGTCGGCAGTTTTGATGAATAATTTTTATTCAAATGAAATGTATATATGTGTGCAGGAATATCAGGGTGCTACGTTAATTAATCAAAAGAAATCAGAAGTAATTGGAATTTTAGAAAAAATTGGAGCGATTAGAAACAAACTTTTAATTACTTACAATAGAAAAATTGCTATCTTATCAAAATATGATATAGGTATGTCAATTTTACATTTTTACCTTCATTACATTTATCATCTGTCTTTTACTATGGCCGAGTGATATGTGTTTTATTGTTCTTTAATTTATCTCTGCCTTTCAACAAAGTGTTTCTGAAAAATTACAAAATTATTTGTATTTTAAATCTAAAAATGTCCGTTGATATCGCGTTTAATTTAAATGTCACTTTAATTTTATTTTAATTACCTAAAATTCCTGTATCCGTTATTCCAATTTGATAATGTGGTCGGATTCTAACAGGAGGCGAATCTGGAGGGCAATCATATTAATATTTAACGACTGCTTGTGTGTTCACAGACCGAGGTGACTATCTTCTAATGGCATGCGAAGATAGTACATACATTAGTAGTGAGTAAATTGTTTGTATTACTAAGTGCTGTGAACTGAGGATATACCGGTATAGTTTATATAACTGGCATGAACCATTAATCTATCTATATACATTTAAAAATAATGTAAAAGTAATATATTTATAATATTTTTAACAATTGAGAATTTTGCGAAATAGTAATTTTTTAAATAATATAATGGCCATCTGTAGTAAGCGAATTTCATATATTTAATTCTATATTGATTTGGTAATATTGAATTGATTTGGTAAGAAAGTCTTATTCTCTTTTGAAGCATAAATAATCTTTCAACGTATTAAGCGAAATCAAATTTTCAGACAGTATGCGAATACAAGAAAGTAAGAGAAAGAAATTCATATTTTCTTTGTATTTCTAGAATCCACATTTTAAATTTTCAATAACCCAAGATTTCATTGAGAAGAATGAATATATTTGGAATTACAAAATTACAAATTAAAAGTGAGTCAGTGAGTGTAGATATTTTTTTCTCAGTTTAAAAAACCATTTAACTATTTCTAAAGATTTCATAAAATTTAAAATAATCTTATTTTATAGTTTTAGTAACCAAAACTGAGCAAAAAAAGATGAGTCACAGTATTCAGAAGTAGTTTATCGTGGAATTTTTTTTGAATTTGGTTTTATCAAACAAAACTCTTTCTAAAATCTGTTGTATATTATCGCATGGTTCGCGTTATGTTTGCCAACTAAAAAGTCATCATCTGCTGTTAAAAAAAAATCTGTGTTTGTGTAACTTTTAAGTGGTTCATTACTTTAATTTTTTAAATTTTTTTACCTCTTATTAACACATTTTTACCAAGCCTTTATTTTGTTTTAACTGTATAACTTAACTATTTTTTATTAACTGTTTGTCTATTTTATGTAGATGTTCCGATCGATTTTAAATTAAGTTCTGTTGAGGTAGAGACTAAACACGGTTCCTCTTATGATTCATAGAAACTGAGTTGCTTATTTTGTTATATTTTAATTGTTATAGAAGCTACAATATCTAACTAAATAAAAAAATGTGAAGGACGAGCAATTTGTAGTGAACAACGTGTTGAAACGAGGATGTATGAACCTACAAACGTATTTCACTAGCACCAAAATTTACACTAAATGCGAATTTTCTCTGTCATTTGATTATAAATAAACGACAGTCAACTTGCTATTCAAAGTTCAGATTTGTATGATAGTGCCTTCATAATTTGTTCTTTTATCTGCTCGGTAAAAAATTTGCATTCGATCTTAAACTAAACAAAACTATAGTTACTAATAGATGTAGCTATGGAAAGCCGAAGTAATATTTTTTTTGTTAATTTTTAATGCGTTTTTTTGGGGTTTTTTTTTGCTTTTCTATTTATTGTAAGATTTATAATAAGTTTAACATAATTTCTCTGTGACTTAGGAACATGAAACTTTAAACAGAGGTGACATTGAAGTAATGACATCTTGTCTGTTTTGCATGAGTACAAACATTCTTCATTGAGTTTAGCTTATCCAGAAATATGTTTTAAAACTATTGTAAAACTTTACACGCATAAAATTATAAAGCAGATAACAATAAGCAACAACGATAAGCAATTTAAAAAAAATCGCTATTTATTTTTTATCCCCTTAACTGTTTTATTTTCCTTACCTTCTAATAAGATGACTCCTTCTATTTTGGGAATATTTTCTTATTTTGATTCAAATGGAAATCCATTGAATACTTTGCTTGTCTGCGTATTCGAAGTCATTTTACTATTGAATTATAATTGTTAGGAATGATTTATTCTTTGTTTGCGACTATCAAAATTCGATACATCGATGCACGTACGGCGTACGGGCAAACCGGTTAAGTGTTTAAAGGAATTTTAAAACTTACAAAATAACTTACAGTTGTAATGAAAATTTATGATTATGAAATTTTAAAATTTATAATTGTGATTTTGGAATAATTTCTTAGTGCAATCCGTTAAAAAATAGAAGAAATAGTTTTATACATTTTTGATCCTTTTGAATATGGGATATATTTTTATTCAAATGATTTGAATATTTTCCTCAATCCAGAATTTTCAACAGACCCACTAAAAATACATGAGAGCATTAAAAATTTCACGAATTTTTTTGGGAGAAATTTGCAGTTTAATTCTAATTAATATGCGACCTAAGGACTGTAAAATGAATTGAATTTCAGAATACTCTTTTATGTTTTTCTTACATCTATGCTATATGATATATGTCTATGAAATGCTTTTCCTGTTTTCCTATTCAGCTTTCATCTATATTAGGACATAACTACTTCTGGAAATAGGGGTAATATCTTAATTCACATTATATATCCAAAGAATGAAAATTCATAAGATTTATTTTAATGTAAGGCTAATCTATTTATGCAATCCAGTTATGCTTATATAATTTATGCAATCCAATTATGCTAATCCAGTATACTTATTTAATTTAGAAATGTTTTGTGAAAATCTAAATGAAGGATAACGATGTTATATTATTATTACATTACCATAAATATCTTTATAAAAGGCAGAAATCTTGATTAGTTATTAAATTCAATTTTTAAGATAAAAGAATAGTTCTTCAAGAAAACTAAAATTATTTGAAACAAGTGTTAAAGCATAGCAGTTAAAATTGTTTCAAAAATTCTGTTACTGCAAAATATTCATTATATTTTCAATAACCTAAGAGATTGCAGAGCTATACATAGTTTGTTACCATTTTCTCAAAATACCATCTTAATCTTCATATAGTCTTCAAAATATGACTTCTAAGAAAAGCGTCGTTCCTCTTTCAAGTACTTTTCCTTTCAGGTTTCTATGAAATATATTTTCTGGAGATGCACCACTCCGCTTTCAAGAATTTTTCCTTTCAGGGAAACTTTTCAAATTCTATAAAATTAACCAAAATAATCCGCTTCTACCGAAATATTAATTTTGCATTATCCCGCTTTCTCTATATTTTGTGACTTTTAAGACGTTCTCTTTCCCCCTTTTATTAATCGGGAAAGACAGAGATGTCTGAATAGAAATTTCCATCAAAATATTTCTCTCCGTGATTTCGTCCCTTACCAATATAAATTAAAAATTTGAATTTTCTGTAGTATTGGTCAATGATTTAGTTTTGTATTTTTAAGTCCGTTATAACTTTCATTCATATTTTAAAATATTTAAAAAGTATTTTTCATATTTCATAGTAGAGAAAATTGAATATATTTTATGTTATTCGATTACTATAGTTCGCTGTTTTTATATATATACATTAATTATAACTATGGATGTAATCATATATAACGACAGTGAAGCCAGCTAACAAGTTTGATAAAACAAAAATTAATTTCAAAGATATGATGAACTACATGAATATAATTCATTCCAAAAATATGACGGACTGCATGAATATAATTCATTTCAAAAATATGACGGACTGCATGAATATAATTCATTTCAAAAATATGACGGACTGCATTAATATAATTCATTTCAAGATATGACAAACTGCATGAATATAATTGATTTCAAGATATGACAAACTGCATGAATATGATTGATTTGAAAGATATGACGTACTGCATGAATATGATTGATTTCAAGGATATGACGAACTGCATGAATATAATTGATTTCAAAGATATGACGAACTGCATGAATATAATTGACTTCAAGGACGTGATGGACTACATGAATATTTCATAGCACGTGAAAGTAGGATTAAGAAATTTTTCACGCAGAATTAAGTATAATTAACAAATGACATCAAAATAGTTATTGAAATAATCAGCTCGCCTTTGATGAAGATTCAAAAACCATTGATGGTAATGCACAATGGAAATAATAAAATAAATTCAGAAAGACAGTAGTATCAATAAAAGTTTTGGAATTTAATAAAAGTTAGTGTATCCTTGATAATTTGGTTCTTTATTTTTCAATTCTTACTATAAGCTTCTGCTATCCCTATATATATAATATGTTCAAAAATTTAATCGTTAATAAAGTTATTAACAATTTCATCCCCTCAATTATTTTATTCATCCACTCAAAGTAATTTTTTAAACTTGTTGTTGTATATGACATTTGACATTAATGCAGTTTTTTCAAAGATTAATCCATTAATTTTTTAGTAATTAATTAAAAACTAACTATCTCCGAAAATCTTCATTTCCTTACCTGCCAATAATAAACGAATTCAATTTTTTCCCACTCTAATAAGGTTTCCATGCCATGGTTTCGACCTATTATCTCAAAAAAATTCTATTTATTTTCATAATGTTTAATGAATTTAAAATTCAGCATTCTTAATAAATCAATTTTCCGGATTTTTTTTTTCATTTTGAGATATTTCTGAATTAAAATAATACAGAATAAAGACAATTAAAAATTTGTAAATTGTGTTGCGTTACACCAACTGGCGAAGAAAATTTGCATGTTCTGATTGTGTTCCGAGTCGGTTTTAATTTATTTTCAACAGATATGAACTTGATTTTGTTTTTACCAGATATAGTTTTTTGTTGAATTATTTATATTAACTGTAATTATTTAATAAATAATAACTAAAACAAAATGTGTTGTCCTAAGTAGATATTGACTTAATTATTTTTTATATTACTTGTTATTTATAAAAAGTCCTGTTTCTTAGGGTAAATTTGAGGTTGACAAATTACAGAAAAAATAATAGATGACCTTTCAAACACTTTAAAATTTTTTAGTCAAATATGTCTTTGAACTATAGCTTGCAAACAACTAGCTTTGTTCTTGAGGCACGCAAAACATACTTAGTCAAAAATATACTCATAATTAAGAAACATAAATGTCGGACAAGAAAATTTTAAGTTTTACTAAATCACGTAAGCAGACTCAAAAGAAAACTTTATAAAGCAAAGAACATTAATGATAGAAAATGTTTAAGAGGGAAACAAAAAGGAACTGAATCCACTCAATAACATTTTTTAATAAAAGTAAATCAATGAAAATCAATGAATTTTTTTAATAAAAGTAAATCAAAGTTTAAGAAAAACTTCACGGTGAATATACTAGTTGAAATCTATTTTGATGTGCCCCAAAAAAAATTTCGGATTTCAGAATTTTCTAACTAATTATAAATAAGATCATGATGGCTTTATATCAGAATATATTCAAGAAATAATTCAAATCTTATTAGAATCTTACTTCTATAGAGACCAGGGAAATGCAGTACAAGAACTTGATGTCATCCACAAAGAATGCCAGACCCCACCTTTGCTTCTAGACGATCCTCCCTTTACAGATCTATAGATAAAACATGCATTCAATAACATGAAAAATAAAAAAGCTATTCATCCGGATGGAATTGCTGATGATGACGTCAAGGAAGCATGTTCCTATAAAAATAAATTATTTAACAGCTTTTATTCAATAGTAAGAACAAGCTACGAACATATTGTAGCAGTATGACTTGATGTTAAGAGAGTCGGGTATAGTGTCTATTCGGATTGTATAATTTAACATTCAAACATCATTAAAATAGTCTCAAGCTTCTTTAGTGACAGATAATACTTTCTTATGGCGGTCGAACCTTTACAGGATTTGTTCTTGACAAACACAAGAAAACTTAGTAGTTTGTCTAAGCTACTCAAAATTTTTATGTATGAAATTGCTCCATTATATCTCAGCATCTAAGTTTTTGCTTTCATATGCAAACCCTTAATTGGTTTGAACGATCTTAAAATTTTTAACATTGAATTCTATATTTAATTTTTCTTCTATTTTATATTTATTTTTACTATTATTAAGGTTATAGTTTTTATTCTCCTTTTTGACTATACTTTTTTTATCTCATTTACTTTCTCTATTTCCACTTTCGAGATATATTATTTTAGAATTTAAATTTTTATTCATTTTTTATTTCCTTTATTCTTTAATAATTTTCCTCTCCCCTTTTCTTCCCCTTCTTGCATCCCGAATGTGTTGCCTAGAAGCTTAAATTATTTTGCAAGGCTTACGTTTTTCTGATAAAAATCTAATTTATATATATATATATATATGTGTGTGTGTGTGTGTAAAAATACTTTCATTAATTTTTATATAGCTCAATTCTTATAAAACATAATCTAAATAATTGTATTCATCGTCGGAAAAAAACTGTGTTTCAATGATCTTGCTTCAATAATGTAAGAAAAGTAGAAATAACTCAGAAAAGACAGTCAAATCAATACACTATAATTAAAAATTCTTTTCCTTCTAAAAATCTTCTAAAAACAGATCCTTCTAAAAAGCTTCCTTCTAAAAAACATATTTTTGAATAATTGAGATGTATAGAAAATATATCATTAAAATTTGAACCATGTAAACATTTTGAAGTTATTTATCTGAAGAAAAGAAATTTAGTATTTAATAGAAGGCAAATATTTATTTACTTACAGACTTTTGTAATGAGAGTGAATTAAAAATAAAATATAGTTATTTTGGAAAATATTTACACAAATATATAGAATACATGTGAAAATTATAAAGTTCATTTGGGGAATTTATTTTAATTTATTCTTTTGTATCGTCATCTTTCTTCAAACTTTTGCTTTTTTTGTTAATTTAAAATCCTTCCTTCGTTCTTATCTTCAGGGAAAAAAATAAATGTAATGAACTTCATGGATAAAATTAAAACGATTCCTTTTCTTCTCCACTATCATTTTTCAACTCATTTTAAATTCTGAATTCTAAATATCCTGGAGAATTCCTAATACGCTTCGTTTTTAGATCTTCTTAAGAAGACAAATACCGCTTTTATTTGTATTCGTTTTTTCTTTGTTGATTAGCCTAGTAAAAATCAAAGAAAAGGATGAACTGCATAACAACAATTGTTTTGCAGTCATTTATTAACAAACGATTTTGCATATTTTTCTTTTCATCTCTGCATTTGTATTCGTCTGCTAATTTCCACATTATTCTCTTTTGTTATTTTAATCCTTTTTTTTTCTTTCTAAAATCATTTTCCGAAAGTAAAACTGTAATCAGTTACAATTTTTATTTTTTAGGAATACGTTGAAAAGCTCTGTATTGATGAGTCTTAATAAAAACAAAAACTATTCTTATAAACAAAAGAAGTATGTCGAGAAATACTTCTTTCGTTTTATAATTAATAGAGTTCCTTTTCTTAATCTGTTTACTCTTGAAAAATAGTTCATAAGTTTAAAAGTGTAACTTTTTATTCGTTTTGAAATAAGGTTTTATAATTTATTCATTGTAGATTTATATATTTGAGCTGCGTTGATTTCTACATCATTTATAATGTCTCAAATATTTATTTTTTATTATGTCATATATTGTTTGTGTTGATATTTTTTATTTGATACCGCATTCATGATAAAAATTAATAAATATTTTCAGCTCTTATGTAATAATTCAAATGAATCAATAGTTTTGTATCATGCGAGATCATGATGTTGTTTTAGGTAGGAGGTTTTGTTGTCTCCGAAAGTTACGGGTAAAAAATATTTTACGTGCTTTAACCAGTATTGCATTATTATTACGTATGCTTCTTTGAAAGCAAATGCCATTTTAAAAGGCTAATCTGCTTATGCCAGTATTGCTTTATTATTACATATGCTTCTTTGAAAGCTGATGTGTATTTAACAGGCTAACGAAGAGCCAAGATATCATAGCTGTTATTTCATCTCAAAATCGGTAGGGCTTCAAACTTTTGTTTGCCAGCTAGAAAAACTAAAATAAAAGTTTAAAAAATTATCATAAATATGACGAGAGATATAGGGATAGAAGCCGATAGAGAAGTCTCGTAATTGGTTCAAACCGACTTAAAATGGTTAATGACTTAAATTAAGATAACTAATGAATTAAAAAATAGTAATGTTCACTTATGAATAACTTGGAACTTCCGAACGAAAATTTTATTTTATTTTTATATTTATTATTATATTTGATTTTTAATTGCTCTGATTAAGATATTTATACAATATTTATAATTAAACATCGTGTTAATCCGTGGTTAAATAGTAAGGCTCCACTTAATTGGTTCTGAACTGATCCGGATTATGCAATATCCAAATAGTTGATTAATAGGCAAGATTTTGTAAATAGATGCACTATAATAAAACATTGTTAACTCGAATCCATCTGTGGAAGTATGTTGTTCCCCCACATTTACGTTTATTCTCTTTCAAAAACGATAAAACTGTTTAAAAAAATATTTCGAATAATTTTAATTCAGGAGGCTCTATTTATATTACAGATATTTGGGCTCTGACAGATAGTCTTTAAGAACGTTTTTTGCTGTAAATACAATCAGTAGGCATTTTTTTATGAATTTCTGAAAGCCTGGTAGGAAGTACAATCTTCTACTTACTTCTGAAATATTCTTCTCTAAAAAGTTTTGAAGAAGGCCGTGATATTTGAAAAAAAAAATGTTAAAACAAAGATTGACAAAATTTAAAGACGCATCAAAATATAAAGCTTCCAATAAAGCTCTGAAATTTGTTTTCCCTTAATTTCATTTAAATATGCTCTTGGAAATGAATCAATCTAAAAAGGAATCTCAAAAAAATATCTATAAAATAAACTGAAACTTTCAAATATTTTAATTATTTTCCACATTTCTAAGCAATATATATACGAAAACGAGGCGAACTTCTCTTCTCTTTTTTTATGCTTTTCTCCATAATAGGGGTTCTTTTTATTTCCGAAACAAAAAAAAATCAGTAAGACCTAAACGTAATAAATGTAACCTACATCTTTCATGGAACATTTATCTGTATTAGGCTTCTTTTTATTCCATTATAATTGAATAAAAAAAAGCTCAAAAATGTAAGATTTGTTGGTGAATAAGAATGAAAAAATGAAATCATACAAAGTAACATTAGTTCCCTGAGGTCTTCATCATTAGGTTGGATGAAATTAAGAAATGTGCCCAAGAAATTAGACTAAAACATAGAAAACAGAATTTATAAACTCTCTTGCACAAAAGAAGAGAAATTAATTCTGTCGAGAAAGTATATTTTATATGAAATCTTATTCTGAAAGAAAGCAAACTTTCATTCGCATGGAGGTAAAGATAAAACAACCCACTTGGTTTGTGGAAGCTTTTCGAGAGGAAAGATCACGAGAGTACGAGGAAAAGAAGAGAAATAAGATTTCCTTAAGGCATTGAAAAGCTGAAAGTTGAATATTCTAGGCTACTTTAAAAGGAAACCCTTTTACACAGTGAAAATATAGGATTAAAAATATTCAGATGAGACAATCGAAATATGGAAGAATAAAAATTAAAATGGTTTGAAACAATGAAATTATTTTGCTGTTGAAAAACTGTGTCAGTATATGAATAAATTTCTTGTAATTTTTCCATATGAAATCATACAAGCGATGAAATGATGATTAAAGAAATAAAATTATCAGTGTTCCCATCTATACATTGCTATCTTCCTATAGTCAGTTCGATAATAGTGTTTGAAAAATCTCACAAGAATGATGCAAAGATGCAGACTTAATTGTCTAGGGAAAAGTGTACTAAACGTTTGCAACACGTGCTAAAAATACACAGCGAATTAGCGCTATTTAATACGAAAATTTCAGTAACGATAGAACGTACGTCAAAAAGAAAAGACGCTTTCTCAAGCTAAGCCGACAAACGTAGCTTGTTCTCTAAATTTATCTCATTCTCCTCCTTAAGTCACGCTCTTAAATAGCGTGTCGCTAAAGTGGGTGGGGCAAACACAGAAACCGCACACTAATTACGGAGAACTACGGAACTTTCTGAAACATTCTTTAAGAAGATTATTTCATTATTTCTCGGCTTCTCGGCTATACATTTTAGTGTGTGGTAAAACCATAAGATACCTCATTATGTTGCCAACACACCTACATCATCAAATTAATCAAATATGGCGATCTTCTTCTGTGGGTTCTTTTCTCGCTCATGCTATTCAATTACGATTAATTTTATACATTTACACTTTTATCAAATATTTACAATATTTACAAAAAATTCATAAATATTTATAGTATTTACATCTAATTTACACAAAATTCAAAACAATACTCATGCAAAATGATTCGCAATTTCCTTTTGATTATGCATGTAATAATTCGTACTTTATTATTGCTATTTTCATTTGAATAATATCATGGAAATTATCAGTGTACTCTTTATTTAGAAAAATGACTAAAATGAATCGGCAAGAAACCGCAAATTTCTATTCATGAAACAAAAATCGAAGCCTAAACCTGTAACTATTTAAGGAGGGGGGAAGACATCAAAAGTAAACTAAACCGAAGAAATATTTTGGATGGGAATGAAAGAAACAGGAAATCAATTTTCTAGGCTTTAATCCGAAGGTGGTCTTAAAAGTATTTCCAGTATCTTCAAAGTACTGCTTTTGGTTTCCAAATCAATCTAACATTTGATTGCACAGCTCATTTTCATGGTTACATTGCTTTGCCACAGGTATCAATCTGCAATTTCTTTTATTTGTTCAGTTTTCTACTTTCTTTTCAGAATTTTATTGTTCTTCCTCTTTTTTCTATGATCATCACACTCCCAGGAAGAAAAATTCAGTAGCAATTATGAATTATCAAAGTTGAAAAAAAAACCCAATTTAATAAAAACCGAAAATGTAACCTTAAAAAATAAATTTATGACGTACTGCAAATCTTGAATGTGACGACAAGACACCACTGCAAGGAAAACTTGAGGGAAAACTAGCAAACAAACAAATACTTTCTTATAAAGAATATTAAAAAGAAAATTACCTTTTAATTCTCAAGTCATTAAAAAATTAATTTGCTTTTTTTTTTCTTGACCAATAAAATTACTATTCTAATTTTCTTTTGATAACAGTCATCTATCTGTCACGAAATACGGAGTTGAATTTGAGAGCAATAAAATAAAAGCTGAATATGAGGGTAAAGCTAGATATTTGACGATGAGGAGATAAATTTAAATAATCGAGAACTTACTGATGTTGGAAAAACGGATACAATCTGATGAAGCCTTATCCATTAAATATTATTAAAAAAAACTTAAGGCCTTAAATATAGTTAAAGTAAAATATTGAATTTATCTGCTAAATACATAAAACCATGAAATAAAAACAAATTAATATAAATTATACTCATTATTTAATTTAGTATGAATTTAAATACATTTTATTGGAATCGTAAAGTTATAAAAAATTAATCGTATAGTAAGATTATAATCTCATTAATTAATCAGAATTATATGCTTAGTGTCAAATGCATTTTTAATTGGGAATCTTTTATCTTTTTCAGCTGTCTTTTTTTTACAACCAAATATAGTAAAAATAATATGAAACTGCTTAATTTTCTATTCAGTGAATAGTTTTTGCTGAAGCATATAAACGCGTTTCTTCTCTAGGACTAGATAATTAAAACTTGTTCCTTTTTTTTGGGCAACTTATTTTTTACCTCTTTCAAGATCAGACTTTTGATTAAAAATAAAGGGTACGTCTTAATTGGAATTTCATTAGAATAGAAAGTTTCTGTTTTTGTTCATGTGTCGCTGATTCTCGTATCACTATCTAATTCATATGGGATTCACTAAAAGTCTTAGAAAGGGGGGGTATAAAAATGATGCATACCAAATAAATAATTTATGTAATTATGTCTGGAGTTCTGGAAAATTTAATTCTTATGCATATTGCTTAATAATTTACAAAATTTATTGAGAGTTACTTAAATATAAGTTCTTTGAAAAGAAGTCCAGCGCCTAGGTTTTGAAAATCTTAAAGAACTAAATTTCATTGGACTTCATCGATTCACATTAATAATTGAAAAGCTAGAGTACGTTCAATTAGTAATTAAACTGAAGTGACAAAAATCATAGGAAAGCAATATGCAAATATACAGATGGCAGTAGTATCACAGCTAAAAAGTATAAATGCGCAGTTCGTTTTCCAGAGCTTTCATTTGTGTCCAAGTCATTCATGTGAACAGGTTTTTCGTGATTTATGGCAGCACGACAAGAATTAACAGACTTTAAAGGCGGAATGTTAGTTGGAGCTAGACGCATGGGCCATTCCATTGCGAATACCGTTAGTGAATTCAACATTCCGAGATCCACAGTATCAAGAGTGTGCCGAGAATATGAAATTTCAGGCATCCCATCCCATCACTTACAGCTCAGTGGGCGACCACCTGCACTTAACGATCGAGACCGCCGACTTCTGTGTAGAATGGTCAATGTAAATAGACACGCAACACTTCGTCAAATAACTGCAGGAATCAATGTAGGACGTACGAGGGACGTGTCCGATAGGACTGTGCGGGAAATTTGTCTTCCTTGGGCTATGACAGCAGAAGACCGACTCGAGTGCCTTTACTGACAGCACGACATCGCCTGCAGTGACTCTCCTGGGCTCGTGAGCATATCGACTGGTCCCTAGACCAGTGGAAAACCGTGGCGTGGTCAGATGAGTCACGATTTTAGTTGTTACGAGCTGATGGTAGAGTTCGAGTGTGGCGCAGACCCCACGAAGCCATGGACCCAAACTGTCAGCAAGGCACTGTTCAAGTTGGTGGTGGCTGCATAATGGTGTGGGCTGTTTTTACACGGCATGGACTCGGTCCTCTGGTGCAACTGAACCGATCATTGACTGGAAATGGTTATGTTCAGCTGCTTGCAGATCACTTGCAGCTATTCATGGACTCCACGTACCCACACAACGATGGGATTTTTATGGATGACAATGCGTCATGTCACCGGGCCGGAACTGTTCACGATTGGTTTGAAGAGCATTCCGGGCAATTCCAGCGCATGATCTGGCCACCTAGATCACCCGATATGAATCAAATCGAGCACTTATGGGACATAATCGAAAGGTCCGTTCGTGCCCAAACTCCTGCACCATCCACACTTTCACAATTATGGACGTATATATAGACAGCATGGCACAATATTCCTGCAGAGGACTTCCAACGACTTGTGGACTCCATGACACGTCGAGTTGTTGCACTTCGTCGGGCAAAAGAAGGACCGACACGATATTAACAGTCATCCCATGACTTTTGTCCCTTCAGTGTATATACTAATACATTTCCCTCTAATTGAAAAAAAAATAGTTATTTCTGTTTAACTGAAAAATAATATTCTATTCTTATTCATGTTTAGTTGGCTTGAATGCAAAGTTTTGTTTCTTAAATTTTTATAGTTAATAGCATTTCTATGTTGTTTATATTCATTATAACTCTATCTGCGAAATTATTTTAGAATTTAAGGTACTTACGTATTATACCGTCCAACTTTATTGCCAAATTTGAAGTCGTCGGCAGTGAGTTGTTAAACGGCTAATTATAGCAATCCGGCAATGGTGTAATCCTTTGATCTTTATCCCCAAATTTAAATCCGTCGCATATGAGTTACTAAACCGTTGGCAAAGACTGTCTAATGCGTAAGTACTGAATTTAATATTGTAGTACCGGAACAACGCGTCGGAACACTTAATTCAATATTTTAAAAGAACATTTTCCAGATCTTTCATTACAGGAAAATAGAAGAAACTCTCTTAGTCATGAGATCTTATCGTTATTTCACTTTCTGAGAGAACAACAAAAGCAAGTGATGTTATTCTTTTTTCCGAAAATACAAATTGGAAGATAAATGCCCATTAAAAGACTTTAAACAATGACATACGGATTTGAAATTCTGCTCTTTTGGCTTTTATGAATGACCTCGATTTTCTTTTTGTATAATTTTGCTGTCATTAAAGTAAATGATTTGAAAAAGAACTTTGAGAATGGGTTGCTGGAAAACTGAAGAACAATTGATTCCATCTGTTGATTTATGCTTGTTTTCAATGAAATGAGCGGATAAATTACAATAATAATTTGGTAAAAGAAACGATTGTTAAGATATTTAACTGTATTATTACGTTTCAAAATAATACAAATTCTTTCAAAAGAAGAATCTTGAATCAATAAATGGTTGTTTTAATTGATTTGATGGCATGGTCAGTGCAAATTTTGAAAAATTACATTGACGAAGTGGTATAATCTAGAATACTATAAATGCAAAATTTCTACTTGTTAAAGCAAATATATGTTTCTACTTATATATAGTGGACTTTTACAAGGTCGGCTATTGAATTTGATTCCAAATATGCACGAATATACCGTATTTGCGTATTATACCGTCTTCGCCAACGGCTTACTAACTTTTTGGAGACGGATTTAAATTTGGCGATAAAGATTAACGGGTTACACCATTACCGGATTGCCATAATTAGCGGTGTAGCAACTTAATGGCGATGACTTCAAATTTGGTGATAAAGTTGGACAATATAATAAGTAAGTACCAAATATACTTTGGAGAGTGGAACTTCGAAAGATTTATTTTAAAATTTAGTTTATTAATCATTAAGTGAAAAGGTTTTTCAGTGGCCATTTCTTAAAGCATTATCGCACAAAAATGACTTTTATATCATTACTAGACCTCACCAGCTACTTCTTACGCATGGAGAAGCACAAACTAACCTAAAGTTAGTTTATTTATATTGTGTATTGAAATAAAGCATAACCGCAAATCAAGTCCATATTTCTTTGAAATCAAGTAAGTCTATTTTGTTTATCGATTGAGATGGAGATATTTACAACAATATTATACACATAATTTCCAAAACTTTAATTAAAAGGAAAATAAGTTGCCAACCCTTACAACACGTGGCGAATGCTTGAATTCTCTATGACAGTTGGGATAACGCTATAAAAATTAATTTTTTAAAATTTCCTTTATTCTATTTTAATTAAAAAGTACTATAGAATTAATCTAAAGATCGATTAAGTACCGATGTTTAATTTTAAATGCCTCAAACACTAAGAAAAATAAACAGTATCATTTGAAACCATCGGTCGAAAACATGTTAAACTTAACCTTATTAGCATGGATCATAAACAGACTTGTCTTACTCATTTAGAGATGGGGAAATAAAGAATTTAAGCGGAAAGTTATTTTTAATTAATAAAAAAATTAACCACCCAATTAACCGAAATAAATAGTAACCTATGTCTTATTATAGACTATAATCTATCTTTATGCTAAATTGCATCCAATTAAAGTTCAGCCACTCTGACGTAATTGATTAAATTCATACCACTGTCCATCCATCCAAACTTTCACATTTATAAATCTAGTATAGATATTTGAATACCCAAAACTCTTTTCTTTTCCAATGTAAAAGTTTTAATAAGTTTTTATATATACATAGTTATATATTTTCATGTTTTGATACTGAATCATACTTGTTTAAAGTAAGTCAAATTCTGGGCCAGTACTGGAATTTTTTCACTCTTAGAAACTAAAATATATAAAAAATTATTATGAGTCTTTGTCATAATTGCCATGATCTTTAAAGAAATTTATCTTTTCATGTTTTATAATTCTTACAATGTGGCTAAACAAATTTTAATGCTTTAATTCTTCTGTTTCTATGAATTTTATCGTTATCAATTCTGCTATTTTATAGTTTGATTTCTGTTTTTTTAAAGCATTAAGTAAAGAGTCACATTTTCATATTTTTTTCTAATAAATTTGCTTTTCTCATAATTTAACATGTATAATAGCTGATAATTTCCATTTCGCTTTCTTAATTCAGCTCATTAAAAATGTTAAATCCAATTAATGTTCCGTGTTATCAGTTTTATTTTTAACTAAAAAAATGACCCGAGGTGGCCTGTTGGTAGGTTCTCGGCCCCTAAACCTTAGGGTTTTTACGTTCGAAACCCTATTCCAACGAAGAACCGTAGTGGAAAATAGTCTGTTACACGCCAAATCCATCAAGGAGAAATGTCTTCTCGATGGTGGTGTGTGGTGTGGAAAGAGTTGTGCTAGTTCAGTTGTCATCCTCGTCATCTAATGACTGTTCAAAATTACAAAGTCCATCACAAAATAGTTCTTGTTTTGATTTACAACGGCGAGTTTATTTAACTAAACTAATATAATTAAAAAATATTTTTGTTTGCTTTTATTTTATATTTTTCATTAAAAACTCAACACATTAGACAATTCAGAAGAAACGAAATTCAACATCCATAAATGACTTCAATACTCACATATTTCTGAGGAATAAATTGAGGAAAAAAATATGAAAATTCCGAATTCAATTCATTTATTTATTCACTAAAATTTACTAAAGATTAGTAAAAACAAATTTCTTCATTCTGAAATTTTCGAACAGAAATATACTTTTTCCATCTCTAAATTCTATGAAATTATTTGCGAAGAGATGGAAATTATGGAAGGAAGTAAAAATTTCCAGAGCTCTGAACTTTTCCATTACAAAAACGTGAAATATTCTCTTCTATTAAGTTTAAAATTGAGAAGAAGAAAAAAACATTCTCCTTTGGAGTTTCTTTTGTTCGAGAAATGAGAACAATCCATCACAATTATGACCTTTTATATCAATTTTCGAGTTTTGAGAGGAGAAATCTTTTCTTGAAAATATTCGCAAGAATATCTTTTCAGGACGAAGTTTCCTTTTATTTAACCTTTCGATGATGAGAAATCCATAAGAGGATTAGAAGTAACGTCAAAAAAGTGCTTTAAAAGATGTTTGAATCAATTTTTGGGATAAGAAGCTGTTTTAGCGTTTAGATTTTTTTTTTCTGTTCTGACAAAATTTATATTCCTGTGGCGGCTGTTCTGAGTAATAGATTTTTTTTACTTAAAATTTGACTTTTTGGAGCGAAATATCAAATTTGACTGTATGTTATTTTTTTTTCAGACTTTTTAGCAAATTTGTAACTTTTGGCTTTAAATTTTCTAATAAGCTATTATGCTTTTATATCAAGATTGCTATTAAAAAAAACTCCAATGAAATATTTGTGAATAGTTTTTACATTTTATAATTTTAACTTCGCTTTGGATTATGAATTGACAAAAAAATTGGTATTTATATATTTTCAGACAAATACGAAAATTTTTTTTGTGTGTGATCAGAAAATATATGGCCTGAAAGCATGGTCCTTCTACTAGGCACTTGGGCATTTTTCTCTGGATTGAGTATTAATTTGGTCACCATGCATATGATTATTAATTTGGTCACCATTAATTATATTAATTTGGTCACCATGCATATGGTTATTAATTTGGTCACCATGGATAAACATAAAGTTATTTATACAATAATTGCTTGGTTTAATTTAGTTATATTATCTTCCTGGGACGGACCTCATAATTTTGAATCCCTGTCAGATGACGAGGATGGCACCTGAAATACGATGATTGTGGGTAACCATATATTATATCGAGAATGTATATTTGTATAATCTTAAAGCATTTTTAGTCTTACACTTAGGAATGCCAGAAGACTAAAACTCATAGTGTAAAATGAATAAATGGTGTTATGAGCATAATTTTTCAAAAGAAACTATTCAGTTTTATGTAGATTTGAAAAATTTGAAACCGGAATTGATGAAATTGTTGTCGATTTCTCATAACATAGATGCATCTCATTTTTAATTTGTGATTTTATTCTTGGAAGAATTAATAGTACCAGTAATTAAATAGAGAAATAAGTTTATTTATTTCATGTTTAAGAGCAGAATGTGCCGGCTTACTGACACGGAGGTAGCGCGTCTTCCTCGTGTTCTAAGATCCCCTGTTCGAGCATGGTTCTCCTGTGTGCTATCTGTGTGATGAGTGACTGCGCCCCCTGTCAAAAGGAGTTGTGCAAGCAAATGTGATGAGTGTGTAGCCAAGTCGTTCTCTTGGTCCTAGTTGGAGCTACTTCAAAAACAAGAGGCGCTCCTTTCGGCTTAAATCTGCTGCTGTATCAGCGGGAGGGCTTTCCCAATATGGCAAAGGGCATAAGTAACAACAGCAACAACAGAGCAAAATGTTTTTCAAGGTTTGGACATTACTCAACAAATCGACTATTTTTAAGTATTCCTACTTGCAGCGATTATTCAAAATAACCTTAAATAGTTTTACCAGGTTTGTTTAATCCATTCAATGAAAGGCTGATATCTTTATTTAATGTTCTTGTCTAATCTCAATAGGTCTATGAGGGCCCTCGGGGGACCTGGTGATAAGATCTCGGAATGTGAAGTAGGGTTTGCAGGTTCGAGACCCGATTCCACCGAAGAACCGTTGTAAAAGGGGGTTTATTGCACGTTAAATCCGTCTGGTTAAACCTCCTCCCGCTTGTGTTGCGTGACGTGGTGTGTAGGGAGGGGGTGCCAGCTCAGGTTTCGTCCTCGTCATTTAACTGTGGTTCAACATTAAGAGTTTCGTTCCCAAATAGCGTTAGTGTTGCGTTACAACGGAACGTTAATTTAACTAAACTAAACTCAATAGACTTTTGCCTGGTTATAAAACATGAATTACTTATATTTTTATATTTGTTAGGTTACTTATGGTTTCATACAAATCATCAGTTTCAAAACTAAAATCAGAATGTGATAAAAGGCTAAAAAGTTGGTGCAATAAGTTCCTAATGATCAAGTATTAATCACTTCGCATACAATGAAATGTCTGACAGGCGCATCGAATTACTGAATTTGTATTTTCAAGTCTGCAACTAAGCAACAGAATTAAGCATTTAAATACGGAAAAATCAATATGAAACGACTTGGTATCCCAAATGCTCCATATATTATTTAAAAAAATCAAATCAACAATAAATTACCAAAATAAGGATGAGTTATCTAATTAGAAAGTTAAATAAATTCGTATGTCAAGTGGTTAAAATAAGCGTTTTGACAATAAGAAAAAAAGTTAAAATCATAGTAATCGCGTAAATTTGTCAAAAAAAAGTACTGAAATCATAAAATTTTGTTGATTTTTTCAATATTAATAAATTATTAAGCCTTTCTTAATATGAAAAAGCTGGGAAAGGCTTAAAAGTGTTTCTTTGAATCAAAAATTATGTATAACATTTTTTCTTATATTTACCTTTATTTTACATTTACCTTTCTCTTATATTATCTTTTCTCTTATATTTACCTTTCTTTATACAACCAAGTTTAGCAAAGCGAATTCAATGCATTTAGATGCACTTTCTAAAATTTAAAAGGTAAAATATAAGATTTAAAGTATTTATAATGTAATCATAAGATGATTATTCCTTTATACAACATAAAATTAGAGTAATAACCAAAAATTAAATTTTTGTGGTTAGGATAAAATTATTTTTAAATACCATGTATATACCTGCGACTTTATTGCCTGAATATTATTTAATTATATACATCGAAAACATATGATATTCACATTTAGCATATTTTGGTTTCATTAGCCTCCTGGCAAAAATTCCAAAGAATAGGACATTATTTTCAGATTCTTAAACCACATAATCAAAAGCATGCTATACTAAGCCATTTTTCTGAAACAATTCCTGATTCCTCAACAAACAAATCTATTTTCTCACTTCAAATATGTAAAAATCAGAAACTAAAGCACGGAAGGCAATGACACTAAAATGTACTCATCATTAATACATTTTATTGTACTTTTTAATCATCTTATTCACATTATTCAATCATTTCACCATAATTAATTTTAAACGCATCATAAAATAACAATTGTTGATTTAAAATCAAATAATTGAACTAGATCTTCAATTTTCATTTGCGAAGAAATCTCTCCCTACTCAATAAATAAATAAAATTGGCCGTATTTAAATCGGAATTCCAGTGGTAAGTTGTCAGTTTGTCAGTAAAAACGGTACTTACATATTATACCGTCCATCTTTAGCGCCAAAGTCGTCGCCAATGAATTGCTAAACCGCCAATTATAGCAATCCTACTATAATATAATCCTCTGATTTTTATCGCCAAATTTAAATCCGTCGCCAATGAGTTACCAAACCGTTGGTGATCGTTGGCGAACACGGTATAATACGTAAGTACCAACAAAACTTGTTAAAATTACTCATATTTATGAAAAAGGTCTATGGCTGTTAAAAGACGACAAAGTATTTCATTTTCTTTCAATTATTCATTTTTATTCAATAAATATTGAATGGATTTTATTATAAATTATCTATTATTTTTCATAACTCCTTAATCTATCCAACATTTAAATTTTTAAAACTCTGTTTATAATTTTCCTCCGGTATTTAAATTGCTTTTATCGAAATATCCACGTACATTCATACATACATTCACATTGCACATTAAAGTAAATGGAAAGGCGATTCGCATATTTATTACTCTAGTTATGTTAAGAATACTTGTGCTTTCTTTGGATATTTCAACGGATCTTCAGAAAAATATAAAAAATGTTAATGGCCGATCATAAAATGTCTCGATTGCTTTTATGGTTCGTTTTTTAAAACTTATTTTCAATACAAGTTCGAGTTTTAGTATATAGATATCAATTCCTAGTAATGCGTATCATGGCATTTTTCATGCGTCTGTTGAGGAATTTTATCTAGTAACTACTCAAATTTTATGTTTTCGTAAATGTTCTGACATATTCTTTTACGAGGGTGGAATGCAGGCGATTTTTAAACATTCGGAATATAATAGAAGATAATACCAGAAGATAGTTTTCATATAAGTGCCAATGCCAATTGAATATTTTTAAGTGAAACTGCAAACTGATTATTGTAGATTATATTTCAGAGTTACAATATAGACGATTAAATCTCTAAATAATAAAGGATATTTCTGAATATCTTCAAAACGTTTATAAAGTTATTCCTCTTTATTTAAATATGCGATGATTGATCAGAATTAAGGATACAATTGTTCTTTAAATTAGCAACTATTATTTTTAATATATAACTCACATTTATGATTATTATTTTTGAATTTTGCGATACTTGAATAGGAATATCGACCTTAAAATTAAGTTAAATTTAATTCAATTAAATTTTGTTTTTCGTATATAACCTAAGAATATTTCCAGATTTATCATTCTGATCAAACACTGCTGTCATATGACGAGTATTGAAGTGATGACAGGCATATGTGGTAAAAGACTAGTAGGATATTTTTGCCCAAATAGTTACTAGTGGTTAATTCTTTATTATATTCCACAAAAAATTTCTTATTAAAAAGGAGTAGTATATTTCCAACGATGATAGTTGATGATAGCCCATAGATGTTAATTTTCAACGATCATAGTGGATGATAGTCCATAGATATCAATTTCCAACGATGAGAGCTGATGATAGTCCATATATATCAATTTCCAACGATGATAGTCCATATATATCAATTTCCAACGATGATAGTCCATATATGTTAATTTCCAACGATGATAGTTGATGATAGTCCATGATGTCAATTTCCATCGATGAGAGCTGATGATAGTCCATGATGTCAATTTCCAACGATGATAGTTGATGATAGTCCATGATGTCAATTTCCAACGATGAGAGTTGATGACAGTCCATGAAGTTAATTTCCAACGATGATGGTTGATGATAGTCCACAGATGTTAATTTCCAATGATGCTAGTTGATGATAGTCCATATATGTTGATGATGGTTCATAGATGTTAATTTGCAATGATGATAGCTTATGATATTTCATAGATGTTAATTTCCAACGATAATAGTTGATGATAGTCCATGATGCTAATTTCCAACGATGATAGTTCATGATAGCCCATAGATGTTAATTCTACGATGTGGTTTTCCCCTTGTTAGTTCATTCGTCATGCCGAACATAAATCTAAAACTGTATGCTCTCCACGAATTTATCATTCTAAAGTAAATTAAGGAAAGGTAAGTTGTTAAATTTAATAATTAACATAAATACATTTAATTATTCTAGTATTAACATTATTCTAAAACTAGCACCTTTCATATTTAGACGTTGGATCATCCTTGCCAAACCACCCATTCCCATGTGCCCATTATTTGTCTAATACTAACAGAAATCGTTAACTTCCTGTTTAGAAGACATGAATGCATATTATTTGTTGTTTAAATTATCATTTATTGCAAAGGCAATGCATAAAATTTCTTATATTAATTCTGAACTTTTGGGAGAGGAATTTTTTGAATTTCAATTAATTTGACAAATTTCGTTGAAGTTCAACCATATATTGCGGATGGAATATATCTTAACCTTCTGGATGCGTAATTATTTAAGCAATTTAATATTATTATATTATATTACTACTATTTAGATGCAATGTTCAAAGCTATTAGATAAGTTCAAATATTTGTCAAAGAAATTTAACTGATACTATATGTCACTTGATCATAACATAATAAAATTCTGTAATCGTAAATCTGCACACTTTCAACTGCAAAAAACGCAGGATGCAACACGAAATGGACTAATTACCAGACCATGGAATTTGCGGGATATGCCGGTGAAAGGTTAAAACGATTTTGAGGCATTTGTTAACCCGTTATTTAGCATCGTCTCTATTTGTACACATTTTATTTACATTTGTATTAACGTAATCAAAGTAAATTCTAACTTTGGTTAATTTTTTTTAAATGCTGAATCGTCTCTAAATAAGTAAGAAACTCAAAACGATACTTTTTTAATGAAAAGTGAATCAAATTTATTTAAAAATTATTTGAGTATTTTTAACAGAAAACTTGAAACTAAACTTTCTTTTATATTTTATTCTTTCAACGTCATACATTTTTTTATTTGTGAAACATTTGGAACTTATTGTGTTTAGATGCGTAATGTGTTAATGTTCAATAGTTTTAACTAAAGTGTTGATAGAGTAGTCTCTAAAAAAAGTCTACAGATTTTTCTAATTTATTCTACATTATCAAAAGATATAATTGACCAATATATCTCAACCAGTATGATAATTTTTGTTTTTTTTTAAAATTAACTTAATTATTAATTACTAATATGAGACAGTGTTAAATATAACATCGTCTAAGAACATAATGCTGTTTTGGCTAGGAGATTTTGATGCCTCCGAAATATTATCAAAAAATATTTTTACTAGTTTTACAAGTATTACATTATTATTATGAATGCTTCTTTGAAAGCAAATGTGTTTTTAAAATACTGACCTGCTTTTACCAGTATTGCTTTCTTAATACAATGCTTTCTTGACAGCAGATATGTTTCTAAAAAGCTGACGAAGAACTATGCCCACATAGCTGATATTTCATCTCAAAATCGGGCGAGTTCCTAAACTTTGATGTCAGCTAGGAAAATTGAAAATAAAAGTTTTAAAAAATTATATACAAAAAATAGAGAGAGGGAAAAGGATAGAGACTGATAGCAAAATTTTGTGATTGTTTCAAACCGGTTTAAATTGGTTAATGACTTAATTTAACATAAATAATGACTTAAAAATGATAATGTTTTCACATGATAACTTGAAATATACGAACGTAGATTTCATTTTCTCTATTTCATATTGGAAATAGGCAGCTTTTTTTTCTTCTTTGTGGGTTTTTCAGCGTGGTGCCAAAGTCACCAAAAATCCGTATCCTCAATAAATAAAAGAGAAAAATAACTTTAAAAAGAGACAGCTCCTCCTTTAAATATTTCTACCTACCTTATATACGGCTGGAGGAAGTATATACAAGGAAATCTCTTCTTATATATATATATATATATATATATATATATCTTATATTCTGCTTATCTCTCTTTATCGTATTATTTGCACAAGTACATTTGCTTCTGAGTATTTGTCTGCGAAAAACACTGCACACTTGCAACAAAATGTATGTCTACCACTGTAGTCAGCTTTCTTTTCGGACTTCCAATTAGATTACATCAATAAGATAATCCAGTGTCAGAACCTAATAAGGACATGTGGGCGCCATTAGCTTCTCTAATACTCATAGAAATCTAGAGACACTTATATTCCTATGTAACTTTCTACTCTGGATTTTTTAAAATTGATAATCTATTAAATTTAAAAATGCCTCAATGTGTGTCTCTTTCCAGACTTACCTTTCTTCTTGATATTTAAAATAGCGAACTGTATTGATCGTATATAATTTATTTTTGTCTTTGACTTATTAAATAGAAGAGTTTTTTAAACTGCGTAAACAAAAAAAATTATTATTTATTGTACTGGTAATAAATAAACGCTTTATACTTAATAAGTCATGTAAATTAATATTTAACATATTAAAATACCCATTAATTCAGTAAATTTCTTTAATGAAACAGGGTCGGAAAGATAATTTTCAAATATTTATAGAATTAGAATGCATTAGAATTTAATCCTCTTATATTCGTGTCAATGCTGAAAAAAGGGCTTGAAAATGAAATGTATTTTAATTAATTTTATCCTATTATTAATGAAAGTACCTTCAGAAGCTACTGTACCTCTCCTTCCATTGTAAAGTGGACACATTATCATCATCATTAATGGAATTATTTATCGAATTCTTAAGACCTTTGTCAAAATAACCATGAGGAAAACAGGTGCATACGCATTATACCGCCTAACTTTATCACTAAATTTCAAGTCGTCATCAATAAGTTGTTAAAGCCGCCAATTATGGCGATCTGGCAATGGTGTAATGCGTTGATCTTTGTCGCCAAATTTAAATCCGTCGCCAATGAATTGCTAAACCGTTGGTGATCTTTGGGGAAGACGGTATAAGTACCGAAAAATATAGCCCTTTTAAATTAAGTATCAAACAAGGACTAATTCTAGGAATTACAACTTATATTAATACTTAACCTGTATGTTCAAATTGCTTTATTAATACGTAACCTGCGGGCTTATATTTCTTTGTATTGTGAAAAATAAATGTGATTTAAAAATAACGTTATAGGGGTTTTTAAGAATATTATATGTTGAAATATGTAATTTAAAAAGAAAATGTACTTTCGGACGCATCGCATTTTTCAAAGATAAAATATTTTTAAAAATGTCTAAAACATGTTTGGATGATTTTCTTCCGAATAATTGCATTAGAAAATTAAATATGAGAATAAAGAAAATGTGGTCTCGTAGACCGCATCTCCCCAATTAAATATTAAAATTTCCCCTATCCAAAAAAGGGTTAAAAAACAAGGGGAGTTAGAGTGGATAGGAAGATAAACTGCAAATAAAAATTTTACTATAAAAGGTTTTTTACAGGATTGCATAGTCTATTTTTACAGGATTTGAATTTTTAATTTATATGAAACCAAATTATTCTCCCAAACGTTTTTTTCTTTTCGTTGCAAAAATATAACATTTTCATTTAATGTATCCAGAAAGTAAACATGTTTACGCGAGTGAAGACTTTCTTATAATTCTTTTTAAAGAAATAAATAAAATTCTATAGAATTTGTTTTTCACTTAGTAAAGGACTGAAGATTTATTACAAGATATTTTGGGACCTATACCTGGATTATCTAAATCTAGAAAATCTTGTTATATATAAAATCCTATGGGCCGTTCTTTTCTTTTGGGACAAGAAAATCCAAGTTTATATTTTATTTTATATTTTTAAGAGAATACTTTCATTTTATCTGTTCAAACTTTATCGTATATAAAGTTAATGAAGTGTTTTGCAAGGGGAAAACATTCATTCTAATGAAAATTTATTCGTAAATAAAAGAATAAATGAAGCTTGCATAAAATGAAACTGAAAGATTGAAAATTCGATGATCTTCTCAATATGTGGGGATAGCTTACGACTAAGAACAAAAACCTTGTTTAGTAAACATAATTTTATATTATCTTTCTAGAAAATTGTGTCTATGGAAAAAGATAAAGTAAGAGGAAATAATTTTTTAAATAGTTAGAGGTAAAATCCCTAAGCCTTTTTTTATAAAGCCCCCCAAAAAATTAGATCTAAATTTTAGGCTTGAAACAGGTTCTCAAATTGAGGCCTCTGACAAGATTAGATCTTATTAACTGATTATGTAAACCCTTTGGAAGTGGAACATAGCAGAATTTTTAAATCCAAAATTAACTTTTCTGTACAAATAAAAGTGTAATTTTGGTTCATTTGAGTAATTGGAACAAATTTGGCTCAATGACTCAACACCAAATTTTAATTCTCTAGCAGAAGGCAATTTTTATTTATCCTGTGCATAAACAATGCGTTTATCAGTTCAAAATATATATGTGTGTGTATGTTTTTGTCCTCAGAAGGATCTAAAACCTTTTGAATCCTCAAATTCTTGGGTCAAACTTTTCGAAGATTACAAATCCTTCATTATTGTACTTCATATGTGGAAAATCAAAATGAATAACTATATAATATCTACATTTTAAAATTAATATTTTTAATTCCTGCTTATTGAGGGCATCGAGATTGCATTTTAAGTACCTATTAAAAACCCCAGGATATGAAATCTTTTCATATTGTTGGTTGTTATAGAAACTAGAATCACAATATTTTACGTATTCATTCTTATTTAATAGCTATTTTTGACATTTGGGATACGTTCGCCATTATACATTGTTTCAAACAAATTTTTATCGTGTTAAAATTTGACAGATCTGTCTAAAATATTTTTATCAATAATAGTTTTTCAAGAATATTTTATAAATAACTTTTTTTTTTAATTTTTTATCACATCTAAAATTTTATCTACCAATTTTTCATTTTTTCCATCAAAGTTCAATTTTTGTTAGCTTCTCTGAAACAATAGGATTGACATAAAATTCTTTTGTGCTGATAAAACTACGAGTAGAAAAATTTCTTTTCCTGATTCACCAGTTCATTGTTAAACTACTCAAGGTTTTTCTTTCAATTTTTGACTGCGCTTAGGGGTTTTTGTTCCTAATCTTCTTGAGTGCTTTTATAGAGATTGATTGAAGACAAGCAGAGAGATGCTGACCTTTATGCTTCCACCACTTTATAGAGTAATTTAGCGAGTAATCCGTCATGTTTTTATTGGATTGCTTGAAGATTGTTTTAAGACTCAAGAATTTTTCTAAGAATGCAAGCAATTACATACCCAGACAATTGCACAGCTTGCATTTTTTCCCTTGAAAAACAATTATCATTTAAGGAAAGGGAAATATGCTCAAAAAGGTCTACACTTCAATTTAGCAATGTCTACATTAATTCCGAATAATTATTTATATAGTCGCCTTTTTGCTTTCTGTCCTTTCTATCATTGAAAATAATATTTTCTTTACTTATATTTTCTAATGAACTCATCAATTTATTTCAATAAAATATTTGATTTCGAGATTTTGTTTATTGCATGTATTTCTGCCGTCTTGCTATCTAACCTGGATTATAGACAATTATTAACTTCAATTATCTCTTGTGCAAAACTTATTCATTGTTTTCCCATTAATGCATTCAGAATGCAATCAGAAGTATCAATTAAGCGTTAATATAATTGGAATAATTCTCCATGATTAATTATTAAACTAATAAGGTTTATTATTCGCTTTTGGAAGATAAATTATTAACTATTCTGGACTCGTGAAGAAATAGTTTTTGTCCCAGGGCATGGTCCGTTTTCTTCTTTTCTTAACCGTTTCCATTTATTAGAAGACTAGCTGCCCTTGGCGATCAGCCAATTCACCAATATTAATATTTGCTAAAGTGTTATACAATTAATATTTTATGCAACTTGATCTCATAATTGGTATTTCAACAAAATATGTTTAAGTTTCAAGTTTTGATTGTCATGTAACTTACTATTCAGAAGAATTGATCTATAGTATTGAACTCTAACCCATTGTGTTATTTGAATTATGTATTAATCAGCTCTCTCTAATTTTCTATTAACGTCCGTAAAACTCAATTTTAAATCAAAGTTTTGATGATGAAACTGCAATTAATATAAAGATGAGTTTTACTGAAATATAATTCTTAAGAATTAAAATTAAGTTAAAAATCGTACACCTTTAAATTTCTTTCATTAGAATAATTTTTTTAAATTTTACAATGATGTAGTGATTACATTTGCAAAAAAATTTTTTTTTAATCCTTTGAAAAAACCATTATAAAATTATGAAAAACTCTATACCAAAATATCATTCGAAAGTAGACATTCCTTTACTCTTTTAACCCTTTTCACTCGATGGCTCTTCTTCGGCACCATTCAGGACGGTGCATCATTTTGAAGTTTTATTGATTCATTTTTCAATTTTGATTATTGAAAATACCTACATAATGGTAAAAAGACGGAGAAATTCAATTTTAACACACACACACACAAATTTGGAGCAATAAACAAGCCTTTTTATTTTGAATAATTATGCATCGAATTACTTTTCCGATACGGCCGGGCGCCGTATCGGCGCCGCTCGAGTGCAAAGGGATTTAATACCTTTCTTCAATGTGTGTGCTCCAGAACACTTGGTTCTGAGATTGACAGCTCCAAAACTCTCAGAAGTATCAACATGCATTTCTGTTTGTAATTAGCAGAAATTAGTAAAATGAACTTTTATTAATGTAAGTATAAGACTTAGATTTTTTTCCCGTAATCAGATCAAAAGCATTTTAATAAAAAATTTAAACTAAAAAAAATTTATATATTAATTTTGTGATTTATATTTCTTCTTCTGTAGATTTTAACTATTTTATTTTAGGATTTATTATTTTAATTTTTATATTTTGTACCGGCTTGTTTTGTATTTTTTCTGAAAAAGGTACTAACGAAAAGATTGAAATAACTGTATTATTGGCTATTATAATTTTTCTCTTTCTAATAGAATAAAATTGAATAACTTTTTAATTAACACAGATATGGATAATTGGAATTTATTTTCATATATTAATCATACAATAATAAATTTGATGTTATCTTTCAAACTTTATTTCGATGCAAAAAAGAAAAAAAAATATCTTATTTGAATTTAATTTTTTCCAAGGGGAGGGGGGTCTTATTATTTTTGTTTTATTGAAGTTTCAGATGCCTATACTTTTCAGAAGTTAATTTCTTAAGAACTTTGAATAAACATCGTTAATTATAAAGTAAAGGCGTCGATGACTCATTCTTTTGAAATTCTATAAAAACTTGAAATTCTTATATCTTTTGAAGAATGGTGCTAACTATTTAGACATTCTGAATTTCCATTCGGAAAGAAAAGAAATTTAAAACTTTATTAGATGAAATAATAATATCTAGTATTGTGGCATGTTATATTATTCCATATTTACTAATATTATACAATATTTTGAATATTGTTAACCTTTTTGCCTTCCTCTCATTTCCCCGAAGATCCTTTTTTTTTCTACGCATTCAGAACAAACAAAAATAAAATCTCATACCAGAAAACATTTAAACGTTTTGAAATGTAGATTAACGTTTAAAGCTCGTTACAACTGTCCTAGAGAAATTTCCCTTCAACGCTCTAGACGTGTTATGGACGATGATGAGATTATTATTCTCTAATATTATTCCATATATGTATACTACTGGAGATATGTTGAAGAAATTTAAGTGCTACATTCTGAGAACTTGATACCTTCAATTTAGTAATATAATTCTCTTCTCAAATCAATTCAATTTCAAATATAATTCTAAACATACACAGTGGGTGGATTTTTCATTTAGTTACATCAATTCGAAAGCTTCGATTATTATTTTTTTCTTTTTTATTTCAACTTATTCTGCAGAAAAATTTGTCATTGCCAATTTTGAGATTGCTATACAGATTAAAGTTATAGCTTTAAGACTTATGTCAGTTTTTATATTGATAAGATTGTTGTTGTTGTTTCTAATAGCGTTTGCCCTGGACAAGTTCGCTAATGCATCAGCGAATTTAATCTAAAGGAGTGTCTCTTGTTTTTGAAGTAAAGCCAGCTAGGACCTAGAGTACGGTTCAGCTACTAAATCGTCATAATCGATTGCACAGCCCCTTTTTAATAGGAGGGGACACTTTCACACGCCTCACAGATAGAACACAGAAGAAAAACAATCGTACCTGAACCCCGGTGGCTCAGATCACGGGAAAGACTCACTCCCCCCATGCCAGGACACCGGCGTATTGATAAGACTGAAAAAATGAAAAAATAATTATTTTAATTTAGTTAGTACGTAATGGAAATTATTTCATCATTTAACCTCTTTTAAAACGTGACATTTAAACCTCCCATATCCGCAAATAATAAAATGTATCATATCTACAACGATTTAATTAAATAACTAAAAAATCTTATAGAAAAATTTATCTTTAGCTGAGAAAGTTGGTCATAATATAAAATACACTGAGATAATAAGGATTAATAGATAATTGCTGCAAAATAACGTATCCAAAAGTTTTCTATGTCATTCTCGCTTTGTTGTGAATAAATCTCTTCAATTTGTTCACGGAAAATATGTGCATACCATGCATATTTCTGGGAAGTTCATTTGATTCCTTTTCTACATTTACTCCGTACTTCTAAAACTACCTCAGCTATTTCATGAAGTTGATATACCTTCGTTTTAATTTCACATTTCTGCTCGCAAAATTTTCACATTCCACAGCTAAAACTGACTGCCTTGTTCCTGATTCAGTCCACCTGCATTCCTGTCCATTTAACTGCTTTGTAATTAATCACTTGATGTGTCTTCCTTTGGCTTGCACGTGCTAATGAATCGACCGTTTCTCACTTGAGTTACAGGAAAGGGAAGATCCTTCAACCTATTTTGTCATTAACTATTATTCCGGATTATACAGAATGCCATGATTCATGGTGATATGACATGAACAATAGCCAACAGTATTTGGGTAAATTCACAATTTATCTTTACGTTTATTTGCTGAGAAATTTCATCTTTCTTCAGTGTGCAGAAATTATTTGAATTCTGAAAATACATTCAGAGAGAATGGATGCTAATAAATATGTTTCCTTTGATTTCATTTTTGAGTAGGGCCAAAAAAAATCTTTCATATTATTATTTGAAAGTTTCTAGAGATTTATTTGCTCATGCGAAATTTTATTTTATTGTTTGTTAGTCGATGAATACCAATATATTATTATGTATGTAGGAAAAGTATATAGAGGTTGCTAAGTTAACGTTGAAAATAGAGAACGACAAGTTTAAACAAACAATTAATTTATTTAGCTGAAATACATATTAACCCTAAACCATAATGACAACATTTAACTTATTTACAAAAGAGCAAAGAAAAATATTTTACTTAAAATATAGCTTTGATGTTTTTATTAAAGGTGGGGACACCGATAGCCCTAATTTTAGGCCTAGTGCATCCGTTTGATGGAGAAAAAGTTAACCAAACCTCACGCTTTCACATTCCGAATGACGACTCTCCGAAGAGAGAAGCTCCTTAAGTAGCAAAGCCGATACTCTGACGTCATTAAAAGATGACGTATGAATTGAAATGATTGGTGTCTCCATTTTTTACAATAAATAGGAATTAATTAAATCGATATGTAGAGTTATATTTTCACCAGTTTCAAAAACATTTAAAATTAATTTATCTTTGTTAATTGGAGATTATTTGGTGTTCTCAATATCAATTCTTGCATGTTTAATAATATAAACTAAGACATGTCTTAAATAGGAGAACATAAAGTGCTTAATGAGTAATTTAAGTAATTTTAATATTTTCAATAAAACTTTCAGTGTTTAATATGTAGCAAATAACAATTACGTTAAATAAAGTCTAATTTTTTTAAAGTTTTGCCACTTAAGAATAATTTGATTAGAGCATCAATTTATAAAGGGACAATCCAATTATTCCAATTATTAATGTTTCCATATGTCTTTTTCCTACCAACGTTTTTTAAAAAACTTAATGTAGTATTAATGTCTAAATAGAGAAATCTATGTACATTGGATATTTACTGCATTGTTTTGTATTATGATGATCAAACTTGATTCCTATTAATATCTATAATATTAAGTTCTTAATTTTACAAGAAAAGAAGACCTTAAAAATAGTAATGTTCTCACATGACAACATGAAATTTGAGATAGTAGATTTCAATATGTCTTTATTTAAATTTTAAAATGATGTAACAATATTATGCGCTAAATTTTTCGAAAATTATGTGAAAAAAAATATCAATTTATTATTTTCAATTTAATGAAATTCTCATTAATTTGTTTTTAAAAAATGACCAAACGAGCATATAACAGTTTTAAACGTACATATATGAATTATTTGATCATTTCTAACTTTCTAGTAAGTTGAACTCAAACAAGAATTATGAAAAAATTATTACCAGGAGAGTGAGATGTGCTATATAAGGCCTACGCAATTCATGGAAAAGGACTAATTACGTCCATAAAAGAAATAGGTACTTACGTTTTTTACTGTCTTCGTCAATGATCATCAATGGTTTAGTAACTTATTGGCGATAAAGATCAACGATTGCACAATTGTTGGTTTGCAATAATTGGTGGTTTAGAAACTCATTGGCGACGACTTCAAATTTGGCAAAAAGTTGGGTGGTATAATACATAAGTACCAAGAAATGTAACAGATTTATTTTTTTAAGCATAAACTGAAGGCTTATATATTTTTTGACTGTAGTTATTTATATAATTTTATTTCTAAAATGAACTGTCACTTTTATAATAGATATTTATTCAGATGTCCATTTTAATTCATATTTTTAATACTTAAGAACATGTTTATATCTTAAAAATATTTATAAAATTGATTCCGGTAGATAATTTATAATTATATATAATATAAAAAATACATCTTTACTAATGGCAGTATTCTTTAAACTTTGAGAACATATCAGTTTCATCTACTGATTTCCTTCCGTTTTTATCGAAAATATCTCCTCTAAAGCAAAAAAAGATGTCATAAAATTCTTAAGTGTTGATAAAACAACTAGCAGCAAAAACTTCTTTCACGATCCATCAGCAAGTCATTCAATGACAGTGATTTTTTTTTTTGAATTTTTGACTGAGTTGAAGGGTTTTCTTTTTGTTCCTAATCTTCTTGAGTGCTTTTATAGAGGCTGATTGAAGACAAGTGGGAAGATGTTGAACTTTATTCTTCAACCACTTTATCAGGTAATTTAGTGAGTAATCCGTCTTGGTTTTATTCGATTGCTTGAAAATTGTCTTAGGGTCTAAAAATTTCTATAAATCGAAGTAATTACGTAAATTAAATTTTAGTGAGCTATTAATATATGATGTATTTTGTCTCTTAAGGACATGTTTGTTTGTGCTTTATGGAATTTTAAAATAATTAAGGTATAGAAGTAGGTGAATGCAAGATAACTTAAGAAAATATCAAAATGTCACTACCTATGGGAGGAATTTTTGTAAACACTTTTTGGGAGCATATTTTTAACTTATTCAAAATGTGTTAATGTTTGTTTTCTGTTTTATGGCACAAGAACTATATTTGGTTATATTGCACAAAGCAAGTTGTAGAATAAAAGCAGAATATTAAATATAATTCAATATAAAATCTATAATATTAACCTAGAACTTTATAAAATATTACAAAAACTAAAGATGTAATGTTACAAAATAAACATGGCGTTAACATGTTACTACAAGCGGGTGAACGCGCCCCGAAGGAGAAAACGTTGGTAACGCTTCACAAGGAGCTTCGCACCAGCCGAGTTGATTTGGTGAGGGGAATATTCTGGTAGCCCCCAGACAGCTCTCGGTGCGCCGCGTTGCTTCGCGTCTCGCTCGCCCGGCTATATAAGGGACGGGTTGCCGCAATCTGCAGTTTTTCTCCTTTTGGAAGAGAAACGTCTCTCTGGACTAGTGAATTACTTTTCTCGCTTGTAATTAGTAAGCTGCGTTTACGTTTGCTGTTAACGTTGTATTATCGAACTCGCTGCGATTTACTGTTTACTGGGCTATAGCAGTTTTGCACTCTGTTTTTATTGTGCGTAAGGATTGCATTTACGCTGTAAGTGACTGTTGACTGCTGGATTGTTTTTTTCTGAAGTTTTACTTTATCAAATCATCCTGTAAATATCTGTAAATAGTTGTAAATACATTTGTTTGTGCTGTCCTCAAATAAAGTCCATTCAATCCGAAACCGCTACGCTAAAAATGTAACAATATGGAAATGTCAAACAATAAGATTCTACAAAACAAAAAAAGCTAAAAAGTTTAATTTTTGATTCTACCTCGTTAATAGGCGAGACGCAAACAGTTGTTTTCTAAGTTTATGCGAGTGTCTTGTCAATTCTGAATGTATTATTTTATTTTAACTCAAAATTCTGTATTGATAGCTTATATGACTTATCTAATTAGCAAAAAGGCTTTTAAATGTAGCACAAAGAATAATTTAAATATTTTAATTAAATGTGATCGATATTAACTTGCGTTGACTATTTCAAAATATTATAAAAATTAACAAAAAAAAGGAAGTGTTTTTACTAAAAAAATTAATATTTTGTAAAAAAGTGAATTCTTAAATTTTAATAATTTGATATTTCATTTAGTCATCATAATTTAGTATTTAGTAAATATAAACATTAAAAAGAAAGTGCTATTTAAAGGAAAGTAGGGAATTAATTATTATTAGGAAAATAAAAATTTAATAAAATGCTGAAATATTTTATTGTAAATTGGAATCTTTTCCCCCACAATATTACGAATTACCGAAATTATTTCGCTTTCTGAGCTCGCGAATAATGTAAATTCACTTTATTTTTAAATATAAAATCTTTTAGGTGAGAGTGCAAAAGATAGGAGATTTTATATTTAACAATAAAGTGAATTTACATTATTCGCGAACTCAGAAAGCGAAATAATTTCGGTAACTCGTAATATTGTTGGGGAAAAGATTTCAATTTACAATAAAATATTTCAGCATTTTATTAATACTTTATTTTCGTAATTTAAAGTATTTAAAGCATTTAAATTTTGACTCAGAAGGAAAGAACAGATAATTTATGGCATTTCTCCATACACTTATACAGCATTTCAAATATACTTGAAAACCAATTACTTTATTTCTATAATCAAATTGCGCAATGATGAGACTTTTATTTCCAAAAAATTGACACGAACTTTCCTAAATCCGATTTGTCGCTGTCATGCGAGCATAGAATGAACTTTTCAGTTACATGTTCCTTTCATCTTCTGACAAATTAATTGAATAATATTAAATATCCATACGCAAGAAGATATGCTTTCTATCTGCCATTGCCATTCAAATCTAGTCTTTCGATGAGAGAGCTTCAATTAAATTAATGGTCTATCATACTTGGATATATTTATTTGAAGAATAATTTCATGACGAATGGTAAGTTTAAATAAGTCTTTTGGGCTCAATTACCGTATCAAATATTTCAAAACATTCAATTGAAAGGATTTTATTATTTGAAATATACTTATTTTAAATTGTGTTTTGAATATATGAACATGCATGATTATATCAAAGTTTTCATGAATTTTGTAACGTATACGCAGAAGTAAAAAAAAATATTAGTGATTTCTTTCAATTTCTTGTAGAACTATTCAAATTTTCTGATATAGACATACATACTTCCATCAGAATATGATGTGTAGTGCTAGATGTTTGGTGAAGATTTTATAGAAATTAAATTAGTCTAAAACAAAAGTACATCATTATCTTTCAAAGAGAGAAAAATTTATTATCCCACAAGTTTTTAAATCTTTAAGCAAAGCACAAACAAAAGATCACATTTAAAAGATAAATAATGATCATATGTTGAAAAAAAGATGCTTCTTTCAAAGAAACTCTTAGCGCTTTTGAATATAATCAAATACTTACTTACTCATTCTTTAATCACTTACTTACTCATAAAAATACTTACTTACCTACACATACATACTTACTTACTTACTTACACGTACTTACTTACTCACACACACATACTTACTTACTCACACACACATACTTACTTACTTACTTACACATACTTACTTACTTACACATACTTACTTACTTACACATACTTACTTAATACTTAAATACTTACTCATTTAAATACTTACTTACACATTCTTTAATTGGAACTATTCATGTAGTTTCGGATGTCTATTTTAGTTAGACATATCTTTAAACTCCAACTGTCTTCTCATCATGAAAAGAATAAGAGATTTGTTTTATTTTCTGATCTGTGGATCTTTTTTGCAAAGACACCATCAAACTGTTTTAATTTATCTACGACAAGATAATTAAAGCTTGTTCATTTTCCGTGACACTTGCTTTTTGTAACTGGTTTGACGCTATCTTATAATTAAAAATAAAGAGAAGGTCTTATTTTGAATTTCATTGGGAGTGCAGTTTATGTTTTTGTTTTCATGTTGTTACTTCCCTTAGCAGTATCTGAATCAAGGGGGAATCATTAAAAGATTCGTGCGCATTATAATCCATAAAATATCTTTTTTTTTCAAATAAAATAATTTCTTTATTTAAAAGTAGAATTCTATGAAGTTTTAATTTATATGAATACTAATTCATCATTTTTTAAATTTCTTAAATGCGGGTTAAATGTAATGTTAAGATAAAATAATTTAATTTTTGGGATCTTTAGTTCTAACTCTTCTTTTCAATATTTTTTATCTTATAGATTTAAATATAGTTTGCTTATTGAATAGAAATATAATGCAAATTCCGTAAGTGAAAATACATACACTGGTAATTTAGCTATAGGTAAAATGTTCATATCTAATGAAACATATAAATTTATACTTATATATCAAAGTCATTTATTTATGTAAAATGTATACTACATAAATAATAATAAATGCGTATTGCATACATATTAAGATATGCGTATGAATACACAAAATATGTACATCAAAGATAATTTATTGAAATTTGCAATACTATGGTTACATTGTCTTTATAATGCATATTAATCAGATGTATATTAACTATAGTTTTGATTAACTTATTAGATTAAATAAATGATTAAATTTCAAAACTTTTGAAACTTTAAACCCAGGTAGAACAGTCTGCTGTGCAATAATGTATAATATTGCGATATATTTTATGATATTAGACATTATTACACAATATAAAACAAAATTGCGAATATTGATCGATGCCGTACAATATTCTACAATATTTGTGTGCTTACTAGGGTTGAGAGTTAACTTTTGTTAGGAAATTGGACTAGATAAGAAGCTCTGAAATGTAATTTATTTTGGATGTTATTGGCCTATTTAAGGATCTAAATCTTAATAATTACAGTATTATTGTGAAGCAAATGATCAATTTCATTTCTGAAGAAATCTATTAGTATAATAGAAAAAAATTTCTATTTTCCTTGTGTGTATATATATATATATATATATATATATATATATATATATATATATATTTGAAATAAATACAGGGTAAGTCAAAATGAATATAGCGATTACAAACGGCTATAACTATTTAATGAAAAAAGATATATCGATAAGATTTACACAGAATGTAGACGGAACTTCAAAATTTATTAACGTAAAGCGCACGTGCAGCCAAGCGGATGCCTGCGCATGCGCGAAATCGAACTTCGCAACGACAAGAAACCTGTTCAGCGCGGCGTCTCATTAGTGGAAATGGCTAGTCCCGTGCAGAAAGCATTCTCTGTGTTGGAATTTCACAGTTGCCGTTCTGTTATTACAGTGCAGAGAAAATTTCGTCAGCGGTACAATGAAGAACCTCCAAATGCGAACAACATACGCAGATGGCATCGGATGTTTGAGGAAACAGGATGTTGACACCCTGTGATTTCTACCTATGGGGTTATGTGAAAGACAGAGTGTTTGTGTTTCCCTTGCCCAAAACAATTGAAGAACTGAAAGTACGCATTTGTAATGCGCTTGAGTCGGTTAATGAACAAATGCTTCAGAATGTATGGCGTGAAATGGAATACCGATTAGATGTTGTCCGTGTGACCAAGGGAAGTCACATAGAACATCTATGACTTCTGTATATAAAATTTTGAAGATTCTTCTACATTCTGTGTAATTCTTATCGATAAATATTTTTTCATTAAATAGTTATAGCTGTTTGTAATCGCTATATTCATTTTGACTTACCCTGTATATTGTAGGGGGAAAAATTTCCCCCTACAATATATTTATTTCAAAATTCTAACAAACTTAATCAAACTGACTGAGTAGCTATAGTTAATGCAATTATAAGCGCAGCGGAATTTTTAAATCTAAAATTGCATTTTGCTTGCCATTGCTATACATTGCTAATTTTTAATTAAAAGATCGAGTACCAGATTTATTTTATCTTGGTGAAGATGAGTTTGAATTAGAGTGCTCATAAAGAGCCAATGACAGACAGACATTCTCCCAAAAATGTATATAATCGGAAAGGTCTGAAATTAAAGATTCAACGATGTCTCGAATTCAAATAGGTTGATGATTGAAGCATTTTTTTTCTCAACAAAGTAGAATTAAAGAATTCGTTTAATCTTATTTTTGAAAACAGCTTCATTTAATGGTTGCTATTGACGACAAGAAGATTAAATTTTAAGTACAAATGAAATTCTCTTATTGTGACGTCTGCAGATAGACGGTTGTCATAGAAACTGGAATCGTGATGTTTAATGTATTTATTCTTATTTGATATTTAATTTCGACATTTTGTAGCACTTGTTTCGTTATTGAGACATTATTGAAATGTTTTAATTTTCAAAGGAAATTGTACTAGTTACCAATGCTCTTCGTTCCGGAGCGTTTACTTAATGTTTAAATTAAAGTTTATTTTTATCATGTGGAGATATTCAGTTAGTTCAGATTTTAACTTGTCTATCTAATATTTTTATTGTACTTTTAGTAGTTTTTTTGTTTGATTGAATCTTTAAATTTATATTTTCAGTAATAATTTATTTATTTTTACAAAAGGATAAACTATAAATTATGCTGCAAAAGAAAGATAATTTGTTAAATTGTTTTTATGTTGAGAAAAATATCAATTTGGAAACAAAAGAGGCGCAAATCAATGCAAAATTACCATGTGAAAATCAAAGGGAAAAGAATTCTGAAAATGGACTTCTTTATTTGATTAATTAATATATTATTAATTGTATGTGAAAATGTATGTGAATCAAATGTTAACATTTGTTATGAGATAGCATGCCTTTAAACAGTGATAGATCAAGTTAAATTCACTTATATTAATGATGGTTTTATTTGTGTGTTGTTGAATGCAACTAAAATTCTGTTGTTGATAACACTTTCAAAAAATGAAAAATTAAATTTTTACTCATGTGTATGAAAATATATACTAGATTGATAAGCTGAAAGGGTCCATATAATTCTTTTTTACGCAAGGGCATATAAGAATCAATCAATTGTTTAAATATGTGGCTCAAAATATACATTTCGTCTGTCTTCTGTTCACAATTGCCAAGTATTTCTTTAATTTATTAGGTATCTGAAGCATTGCTATAAGAATTCACAGGTCCGGATAACCTGGTTGGCTAAGCATTGGACTCGTACTATTTAGGTTACGAGTTCGAAACTCACCGGCCTAAAGATTCCCCGAGTGCGTGGTGACTGGCGCTCGTTAAATATGTTCGTGGTTGCAAAGTCCCCCATGTCAAGAGTAATATCACTGGGGACACTGTGTCAGAGGTGATCGTTCTCTGTTCCAGGTCCAAATTACGATCCGAGATGAATGAATTTGCATGAATGAAGTCCGCCCCCTAAAAAGGGTTGTGGCGAGTGTGTAGATAAGTTGAACTCTTGACCCTAGATGGCGCTATTATAAAATAAGAGATGTATATCTCCGACTTAAAATCTGCTGATGTATCAGCGGAGCTTGTCCATGGCAAGTGCCATAAGTAACAGCAATGACATAAGAATTCATAAGTAATAGGAAATTTATACAGCGATATGAGAATACATTTTACTTCCGTGTAATTTAGTTAAATTTATTTAGTTAATTACAATATTTTCTGGTATGGATATCGAATTTAAGGTATAATTGCTTTTTAAGTTATTTTGATACTAGTAAAAGCATTTTCAGACTGATTTTTTCCCTAGAAATATCCAGAGTGGATGATTTATGTTATCAAAAATATTCCTTAGAAAGTAATCCAAATTTTTACGTTTTTTTTTTTTTTTTTTTTTTTTGCTTCCGCTGTTCTGAAGCTATTCTTTCTTTTGATTTCAAGTGACAGCTGCTGAAAGTGGCAATAAAAACTACATCAACAATAAGAAACGCTTCCTTCACAACTTATAAAACTTCTTATTCTGTTAATTTTTTTTTTCGAGATTTTTTTTGGACCTTCGGATTTTAGGGAGTCTAACTGTCTTTGCCACTTCTTTCTGTTTTTGTTATTCTTTGGTTTTCTTTTCTCACTTCTAATATAAAATCTATTTTTATTTTCTCGTATAAGAATTATGCAAAGTATTATCAGAGCTCGAGATTTTATAAATCTTCCCGAGTTTTTTTTTTATCATGTCAGAACATATGATTTTAGTTATGAGGTTTTGTGACATAAACAAAAACCTATAGGCGATAATCAAAAAGAAAATCCGTAGGCGAAAGTAAAAATTTAATTATCTGCACGAGCATCTAACAAAATCATATTTTAATAATGTGACACCATCCCATTTATTAAAGCTCTGATTTTTAAAAAAAAGTTAATGACACCATCTCATATATATATATATATATATATATATATATATATATATATATATATA
>JAOUZG010015602.1:4279495-4297368 GCA_026289955.1 Argiope argentata | reverse complement strand
ATATATATATATATATATATATATATATATATATATATATATATATAGTCTGAGGCAGTTTTAAGTTTTCGATCAAATTTTATATTTAGATAAAGTTTTGTTTTTTAAGTTTTATACAGTTAACTAAGTGCATGTGATTTTACTAAAAAAACTTTTATTTCTAATTATTTACTAGAGCTCTTTTTTTAACGTGTCAGAGCCTGATGGTATGTTGGGAAAGATGTGGAAAAAAATCCATAGGCGAAAAATTAAAAAAAAAAAAACGTTGGCGCAGTATTGAAATTTTATTATCTGCACAAGTGTCTCAAAAAATCAGTATTTAATAACGCGTTGCCATCACATTTACAAAAGCTCTGATTAGAAAAAAAGTTAATGACAACTGCAAATAAAACCTAGAAAAATGTCATTTTGATCACGTGATTATATGAAATGAAATAAATAGGAAATGTGATATTTTTTTAAACAATCAATGCGAGACAAACCTTTTTGAATCATTGGCAATACTAAAGTGACTCAGTTAATTCAGTGAAACGATTAAAATGAATAAAAATATAATTAAACTTTTACGAGCACAGGGTGATTGGCATTTTAAGAAATTATGTTCTGACATAATACATTGAAATAAGCATAGTAGATTTCATTTTAATAATTACTTTTGTAATTACGTCTGTCTAATTATCTTTCTATTTATTTATTTATCCTCAATGAACATGTTAATTCAAAATCATAGAATGTAAAATGATTTATTTCTGAAATTCGTGCCAAGTTTGTAAACTTCTATCAAATTTCTAACAAAATTCACTCAGAGTAAAAGTGTCTGTAGTCTTTAGTATAAATGAATACAAAATTTTAAAGCGTGATAACATTTGGTGTTTATGCCTATCTTATCAAATATGAATTTTTCAGTTTATTCATCAGAGGGTTGCCGGATAATGCAAAAAATTCACACTTACATATAAAAAAAACACAGTTTAGTTGTTCTATTCACGATATCGCTCAAGATCCTCACCCTTTCAGAGTTAGTCGCTTCGCTCATTCTGATCTGATCATAAATTCGAATTCTCTTCTACTACAATTGTAAGAAATTTTCAAGAATATCTTTCAGATTATATGTAACACATACATTTACAATTTTCCTCTTTTTCAAATATCCGACTAGGTTCAGATGTAAATTAAAAGTTACCAAAAAAAAACTTTATTGTATCTAATAACTATAATAATTCTAAAAGATAAAAATTAGAAAGAAGCAATAATAAATTTTTATTTGAAACTAACTTTTTATAATTAGCAAACTTTTCATTGTTTAGCAATAAAAAAAGACATATTTAATTTTCAATTCATATAGGCACTTTCCAAACTCTCTAAAATATATTGGACTACAAGATAAAAATCATTGAAAAAAAGCGAATATTTTATGAACAATTAGTACTGTTATTCATCATTTTTTGTCGATATTATCCTATATTTTAAAAATTTTAAATTTCTAAAATAATAAATAATTTAATTTAATTAAAAACTGTCGACATTTACACCATGAAAGTGTTTTCACGCATGAATACCTAAACATAATTTAATTGTTTTGGGATATTAGGTTTTTCATGAACCAATCACAGAGAAAATATTTATTCTCGAGAAAATGCATTTAAAATGCTTGTTCTGAAAAATGAAATAGAAATAAGTGCCGGTTCGGAACCAATTAATGACTTGTCAATTTATGACTTGGTATGGAGGTAATTGTTTTTATTACTTCATATATATAGTTTTCAGAAATTTTTAGAATAAAAATATAGGATGTGTCATTTATTTTTGCTTTACAGTAGTATCATTATTTTCATTTTCATTTCTACTTATATCTATTCAGAACAATCAAAAATGCTTTTTATTCCGTTTTACTTGATTGAAACGAATGACTGCTTTAGGATATAGTAAATTATAATTTTTTATTTCGGTAAAAAAATAAATTTAAATTTCTCATTAAAATCTATGACTTCAACCTGTGGCGATAGCCTTATAAGCCAGATAACATATACGATACCGAAGTCGACTTTTTGGTATGGTTGCCATGTTACCCGGATACCAGCTCTAACGACGCAGTTTCGTACCACGATCTTCAATCGCTACATTGGTGACCTTGACAACGTAACCTTCTGATCTGTCGTGGTTCCATCTACCAGCAAACAAAGCCATCGCTCACTCGACGCATCAACGAATTCACACCCTCGCCATAACGCTTGGCGCAATCAAAATTGCTCGTCTCTTAGCCGACTCACTGGTGGGGGAGTACTGTGGCACTAGCCTTATAAGCCAGATAACATCTACGATACTGAAGTCGACTTTTTGGTGTAGTGGTCATGTTACTCGGTTATCCGCTCTAGCGTCATAGGTTCGTACCTCGACCTTCAATCGCTACAAACCTTCACAGACATTCTACATTTTACAGAAGTCATTCCCTATTTGTATAACTTAAAAATAGAAATTTGTTTGAATAAATGTTTTATGTAAGTCAGTTTTAAAACTTGGAAAAATGTAAGTCTCCCCTGGAATGTAATATTTACCATTTTAAGTACAAATTAAATGCTTTTCAAAATAAAGATAAAACTTCATTGCTGTTAAGAATAAATATAAGATTTTTTTCCATTTTTTAAGGTTTACCTTTTAATTCGTTATTATTATTATTTTTATCCTGAAAAATTCATTATCCTGAATAAAATATAATTATATACAATGTATTCTGAAGAATTCTTTTTTTAATAATAAAAGTTTCTTTAAATGAGAAACATCTTACAAGAGTATTATCCACTAATTCCATCGTTTTTTCGAAGTCATCTTCTGTTAGTATCTCTGAAACAAAACTCTCGCATGAAATTCTTTTGCTGATAAAATACTAGAAGAAAAATTCTTTTTCACGACTCACTAGTTCGTTGACAAATCCCCGCAAGGGTTTTCTTTCAATTTTTGACTGAGCTTGAGGGTTTTTGTCCTTAATCTTCTTGAGTACCTTTATTGAGATTGATTGGAGAGAAATTGGAAGATGGTGACCTTTCGGTTTCATCTTTTTATCGAGTAATTTAGGTAGTAATCCCTCATGTTTTTATTCGATTGTTCGGAAATTGTCTTCAAATTCAAAAATTGCTGAGAATTCCCAAACTTACATGAATGAAGTTTTATTGATGGTCTAGTTAACGTCATTTGAATCTTTTTTATATATATTTAATGTAATCAAAATACTGTAAAGTAAAAAATTTTTAATGGAATCTACGATCCCAAATTTCAAGTTATCATGTTTGAACATAATTATTATTCATTGATTTTTTCTGTTAATTAATTTAAGTCATTAACCAGTTTGAAAAAATTACGAGTCTTACTATCTCTTTTTCTTTAATAATAATTTTTTAAAACTTTAATTTTCAATTTTTCTAGCTGGCAAACAAAGTTTTCGAGCTCAATCGATTTTAAGATTAAAAAAAAACCAGTAATTAAGGCGAAAAATTCACAAATAATGGTAGCTATTGTATTTATGGTAAAATCCATTGAAAGTAATGCAGATTGATATTAAAATTATATTCTAATATAAATATTAGAATTATATTCTAATATTTATAATATTTATAATAATCTAATGCAGATTGATATATAATTATATTCTAATTATAAATTATATTCTAATATTCTCATAATTATATTATGAGAATTACAATTAGTAAGAATGCGATTATAATATCATTAAAAAATAAGTCGCGTTTTACAAAATTTAGACAATTAAAATTGAAAGAGAATTAAAAAAAGAAAGCCCCAAGCAATAACCTTCTGAGCACGAGATTAGTTACTTAAAAGTAAGAAATTGTAAACAGACTGGAAGATGACGTCGTCTCATAGAAACGACAAACAAAAAATCAATTGATGATAAATTTTATTAAACATCTCCAACAGTACTGGCAAAACAAACTTCAATGATACGATTCACTATCTACCAATCTTCGAATTTCAATGGGTCAGGTGACTGACTATCTACCAATGAAAAAAAAACCCAAATATTTCTGGCCTTCAAACTTTGGAGGCACCAAAACCACCTAACCAAAACAACATCACTTTATCACATATAAAAAGCTGAACAAAGGTTGTTCTTTTCTATTTTATATAACTAAGTTTGTTTTAAATGAATGTTAAATACCGATACATATTTGCTTTAATTTATTCTTCAGCAATTCTTTTATTTTGTTATTAGAAATATAATGCTCACTTTCTCCTTTTATTTTTGAGTATTTTCTATGATTTTAATATAATTTGTTTAGATCTTTTTTTTATTAATCACTAAATACTTATAGAGCCTTACATTTTCGTCATAAACATTGACGATGATAAATTTCACTTATCATGTAATGTTATTTTTTCTATAAATATTTTTTCTTTATAATCAGCATATATTATATGAACTGATTAAATATTTTTGTTAATGATAAGAAATAAAGTATAATTTTATATAAAAGCACACACATCAAATTTGAAAATGTATTATGAAGATTTTATAAAAAAAAGCTAAAACTAGGAACACGACGATGAAATCTATAGAAACAATTAGAAATAATATATTTATCAACATGCAGGTTTGCCAAATGATTTTCAATCGACAGTGGCAAATTTAAAAGTTTTTTTTTTTATATATTTCAAAGTCATTACAAATATCCATGATTGTTTTAGGATCCCAGGTTTTAATGTCCTAGATTTCAGTCATATAAAATTTTTATTACGTTACAATTATTTTTTGAACCAATAACAATCGTGTTTAAAGAATTTTTTTAAATATTTATACTTGAAGATTATAAATTTATTTTATCCATTTACGTAGTAAAATTAGGTTTTTTAAACCTACCGCAACATTTAGGAAATACCTAATATATTTCTTCAGATATCACCATAATATTTTATGACTAATATCGGATACGTCGTTTTTACTAATATTTTTGCTGTTGGAAATTTTGTCAAGAGCTGAACAAAAATATTTTAGTGGCTAATTTTCCATCAAGCAATCCATGGATTGAAAAAAAAATGATTGGCGTTATGGAAAAAATTTCAAATTTGTAATTAATTAACTACTCTACTAATTATCATCGATTATCAATGTGCTTATCTTAATAAACCTATCATTTTGTGATACTTTTATGGACCAATTTTATGAAGATAAAATAATCAAAAGACGTACTGGGGTGTCTCATCACTTTTTTTTCGTGAATACACAGTTTTTATTTATTCAATAATTATAAAATGATAATTATTTAATTTATTGTCTAAATAAAGTAACTATGGAATATTTTGCATTGTCATTCCTTACCTTTTTGATTGGATTGGGTTCTCTAAATTCATTACGTTTTTGATATTCATCTAAATTCCTTATGTTTTTTATAGGATTGGGGTATCTAAAGTCATTATCTTTTTGATATTCATCTAAATTAGTTATCTTTTTATGTTCATCTAAATTCCTTATCTTTTTGATATTCAACTAAATTCCTTATCTTTTTAATTTTCATCTAAATTCATTATATTTTTATATTAATCTAAATTCATTATATTTTTGATATTAATCTAAATTCAATGTCTTGCATCGAATTTCACTAACTTACTCATTGCATCGAAATAAATTATCCTTTTGATATTTATCTAAATCCAATATCTTGCATTGAATTTCATTTACTTTCTCATAGCATCGAAATTCACTATTTTGCATCGAAATTCATTATCTCGCTCACTGCATCGAAATTCATTATCTTGCTCATTGAGATGAAATTCATTATCTTTTTGATATTCATCTAAATTCAATGTCTTGCATCAAATTTCATTTTCTAGCTCATTGCATTGAAATTCATTATTTTTCATCGAAATTCATTATCTTGATGATATTCAGATGAAATACACAATTGTTTCGAGGAACACAGTCATAACAACCCAATCAAAGTTAAATTATAAATAGTTATATCTTTGCTAGTATAAATTAAAGCAATTTGAAAAGGAAAATTCGTGCCTATCCTGTGTATATCACCATAAGAGATCATTTGGTTCGCTTCCCACTTCACACCACTCTTCTAATACAAATAACTGTTTCAGGAAGTTGATACACGCTTGTTTTAATTGTACATTTCAAACGAATACTTTAATCTTATTCAATATTTTGTAGAAATTTTCATATTTCGCAGGGAAAATGCCATCGCCTGAATTAGAGCACCTGCATTCCTGTTCATTAAGCAGCTTTCTAATTAATCACCCGATGTACCTTTCCCTTCTTTGCATGAGGTAACGTATAGACCGTTTCTCTTTTGAGTTACAGGCAAGGGAAGATTCTTTGAATCTAGTTTGTTAATAACTGCTTTTCCAGATGATATAAATGTACATAATTCTTGACTAGATGAAATAAATAACAGCTGAATAAATTGGAATTCTATCTTTAAGTTTAATTGTTGGAAAATATCGCCTTTCATTGATGCATCGAAAGTATTTTAATTCTAGAAATATAATCAGCTAGAAAGAAGATCCATTTGGTTGAATTTTTGAGCTTGACCAAATCAATCATTCCACAATTGCGATTAATGAAGATTCGTATAAATGGATTCATGCAAGTTTTATTTTATTATTTGATAATACATGAATAGCTAACTTATTACAATGAATAATATTTTAGATGAAGACATTCATAATTAGAAAGGAATAAATTATTAGGTTGTACAGAAGGTTTCTTTCTCAACGTCAAATCTATTTCTGCTAATACAAACATGCAGGTTTATCTATTAGTCGTCTGGGTTTCAGTCTTACAAGAATTCTACAACACCCCCCCCCAAAAAAAAGTACTTTTGTCCATTTGATTGGATTGGAAAGGAATATTTTTTATGATCTTCTTCATCAAGGTGAAATAATAAATTCTTCAAATTACTGTCATTAATTGTATCAATTGAAGACTGCATAGCAAAAAAGGCAGAATTACTTGACTGACGAGTCGTTATTTTTTTATCACGACAACGCGAAATCATATATTGCATTAGTTGCTAGAGAGAAGCTTTTACAATTTGATTGAGAAGTTTTACCACATTATGGATATTATTCAGAGTTCGATCCATCCGATTATTACTTCTCTCTGCCCTTAAAAAATTATGTTTGCAATAATTGCATTAAATTCATCAGCAAAATAAAAGCGTGTGCTGGGATTTTTTTTTAAATTCAAAACACAATTTAGGAAGGAAAGCATAGTAAGACTTCCAAAGAGATGGAAGAAAAAAATAGAGTGAAAGGTTCTTTTGCAAAAAAATAAATAAAATCTTAAACAATGGATATTGTTTATTCATTTCATATAACGAACAGGAAAGCAACTTATGGGACACTCTAATACATAATGAACAATTTTGCTGATTTTTTAAAAATATTTGTCCATTTTTGACTAAAATCCATCAATCTTTAATGAATTATAAATATCATTTACGTTAAGTAAGTAGTTTTTTAAATATTTTTTATCAGAATTTTAGCAATTCAGATTAATTTATTTCATGAATAAACTTATTAAAATCAATATTGATAATTAATGTTTCTTGAATTATCATTTTCAACTAAAATTAATTTTTTTTCTTTTGATATAGTAGAAATTACATAGAAATTAAATAGATTTGCAGTGATTAGTTTACACATGTTTATTTATGATGATCAAATCACTAATTACAATATCTAATTATTTTGTTAAGAAATTTTTATTTATTAATTGGCTTTGAATTGTAGCAGTAGTAACATTCTTGCTTTTAAATCAAAGAAAACGGACATCATTGAATCTATGTTAACATTGATATGTTTCATATCAAATCTACCCTCTAATGTCGCACGTAATTTTCTGGATGAATTGTATAGTATTTGCCTAACTTAGGTATAGACAAAACAGAATTATCAAGACCCTACGAAATGAGCTCCATTGAATTTATGCTTATATTAGCATTTTCTCGTTAAATCTGCCCTCTAATGTTACACACACCGATTTCTTGATGAATTGTGTAGTAGTTTCTCAACCTAGACATAGACAAAATCTAATTATCAGGGACTCTAGGTGACGAGCTCCATTGAATTTATGTTTGTATTAGCATTTTCTCATTAAATCTAGCCTCTATTGTCACAAACACCGTTTTCTTGTTGAAATTTGTAGTAGGTTTCCAGCCTTGACATAGACAAAAAAGAATTATCTTAGTATTTGGCAAAACAGAATTATCTTCACACCCTCTTAGTATTCATGTGTTTGGGTAACGTATGCGTCTGTAAATGTAATAACAAAGGCGGAACTGAAGTTTAAATACAAACGCCCTAGATTTAATAATCAAGCATTGGTATTTTAAAGCTGCGTGGATTTGCTTGGTGATTGTCATATTGCCACAATATATCCAAACTCCATTATACCTCAGATTTTGTCAAAAGGGTTGGCACAAGTTTGTCTGTTTGGGAAATTTATCACGGAGAACAAAAAATAATATCCAGTCACGATTCATACACTTTTGTACGAAATGTAAATTGTTTATGAAATATATATAATCAGTTACCATACCATATTCTCACTAGAAAAGCTAGAACCTGATTTGTTGGAAATAGCATCACATCAGTAGCATGTGTTGACCTAACCAGGTATCTGACATCTTATAAGCAGTTTTCCTCCTCATCAAAAAGTTTCCTCCACTTTCCTCAAAAGGTTTCCTCAGTTTTCCTCCTCATTTCTTATAGAGGGTATCTAAAGATCATTTTGTATAAAATAAAATATTGACAAAATTTTTCAGAGAGAAAATAATCCATAAATCCGTATTTCAACCTTAACACCAATTTTTGCATTTATATAAATAACAAAACACTAGTCATATAAATATGAAAGTATAAATATACATTTTCTGGTACCACTTGTATTTTTTTATGATGTTTATAAATATAATTCCCATCATAAGAAAAATAATAAATTCAATGTTTTCCCGTTTGGACACAGAAAAATAGCAAGGAGATAAAAATGTACGTTGAAACCCATCAAAAATAAATTATAGCCAAAGTCCCTGATTAAATTTTATGCTACAGAATGAATTCAGGACATTAATATGCTTTTGCACTTCTACCATAAAAAAGAATTCTTAAACATTTATTAATTTAAACATCAATGTATACTAAGGAAAAAATGGCAAACTTTAATGGGATTAATCTTCAGTTTTTAATTTTTCTTGATATGGCATTTTTGTGGAGTTGCGGCAAAAAAAATCGTCTGGAAACTCATCACTTAAGATAAATGCAATAAAAAATTAAATAAATAATATCAAATAATGAATATTTTTATGCATAAATGCTTAGTAATTTTAAGTACAAACGCAGATTACATAGTCACACACAAATAGAAAAAAAAGAAATAAACGACTTCTTTTTAATAACGTTCCCAGAATTTTTCTAATATATTTATGTCGACATAATTTTGATTTCTCATTCGATAAATTACGTCCATTTTCTTATAATAAATATATATATAAGGAAACAAACAGTGTATTTATATGCATTCTTTTTAAATATTAGTTTTATTTTTTATGGTTTGGAAGGGAAGATGGTTGCTAAAAAATTTAAATATGTTTTATAACCTGTTTGTAATAGCATTATCAAGAAATATTTTTAAAAATTCAAATTTCAATAGACTTTCTACGCCATATTAAAATGCATTTCTTTGCTGCATGCTTTTTTCTAAAATATATATTTTAGGAATGGGCTGAGAAATTTAAAATAAAAAGCACTATAAAATCTTCGTAATTTATTGATCTTAAATTAAACTTTAACTGTAACTAGAATAAATTTTCAAAGCTTTTATCAGAAACTTATCATGTTCTGAAACATATATAGAAATGCTTATAGAGACTTCATAATCACAGTGGAATAGAAACCAATGTAAAATATTAGCAACAACAAGGAAAATAATTTGTATCTTAACTGATGAAACATCTTGTTTTAATATCATTATTTTAAATATCATTTATGGAATAGAAAAAAAATTATGTCACAAAAAATTGGTATCATTAGAAATATATTAAATACTTACGATGATGTAAAAATCATAATTGTTTTTATTACTTTCGGAAGTTATGAGAGCAAAACCTTAAATTTTAGCTTAGTTTTAATGGAAAAAATTAGATATTAATCAAAAGTACAAATTCTTACATTCAAATGTATATATGTGCAAGGTTTGATAGTTGTTCCTCGATTGTTCTGGCCTGTGGAGAACCAATACACACATGGAAATTCATGTTTATACAAATATCGATATAATATGAATATAAAGTTATTTAAATGCATAAAACATAATAAAATAAAATTACTTCTTGGTAAGGAATATCATACTGTTTATTTAACTAAAATTAAAATTCTGTCGAGAAAAAAAACCAGAATTATATCTCCATTATGAACTGTTCTCAAAATTGAGAGGATTTTAAATAAAAATTTATTCAGAATTTTCATATTTTTGATTTATCTTCTGTTTGTGGATATATTTTTTTTTATTTTTCTCAGTTATAATGTCCCAAATTCAACATAATGTTCGAATTTGCCACCATTCGTGCGGAAATGCTTTCACAGCCTTATTTAAAAAACAATCTATTAGCCGATAAATTAGGGTTAGTAAAATTTAGCATTACCAAACAAAGTTTTCATTGTTGATCAATATTTCAAAAATAATGAAAGTTATAGAGTAGTAGTAGTTATTAAATATTAATGCATTAAGTGGAATAAATATTTACTAATATCAATATTCTTCAACATCGGGGCATACATAACAGCTCCATCTAATAATTTCCTACCGTTTCTATAAAAAAAAGTATATCTCTTAGTGTCTCTAAAACAAAATGGCTCACGTAAAATTCTTCTGCTGATAAAATTACTAACAGAAAACTTATCTTTCATGATCAGCCAGTCCACTGTTAAATCATGAAAGGATTCTCTTTCAATTACTGACCCAGATTAAGGGTTTCTGTTCCTAATCTTTTTGAGTGCTTTTATTGATATTTATTGATGACAAGTTGAAAGATATTGTGCTTTGTATTTCTACTTCGTCATTAAGTAATTTAAGGAGTACTTTACGGTTCTTTTATGTGATTGCTTGAATATTGTTTTAAAATCAAAGAATATCTAAGAATTCAAGCAATTACATGAATGAGTTTCCCTTTTTAGACAACTTTGTATCATAAGAAATTTCGATCATTAATGCTTTATCTTCTTTTTATTTATATGTAATAAAAATATTTGAAACCCAATATATATCAGAAGGTATTGAATTATTTCTACACTCGGAAAGAAATTTTGAAAATATGTGTTAATTTTTTTAAATAAAATGCAGTTAAAATTTTGAATTTTTATATACATTATATATAAAAATTTATATCAATTAAAATATGGAAGCGGCTTAAAAATACTTCTGGAGAGGATGCTAAAAATGGAAACTAAACGAAACTTTATAGGTTCAGAATGTTATTAAAGGATTTATTCAAAAATTATGGTAAGCTTAAGACTTATAGTATCTAACTCCTAAAACCAGATATAAGTTAGAATGGAACTCATTGATAGGTTTTTACGGGGTTTTCACCTAATGGCTCAGAATATCATTAAAGAATTTATTTAAAACCTTGTGGCGAACTTCAGATTTATCTTATACTATAATACGAGGAATGGTTGTCAAGTCGAAAATCGCCCCAGAATTAATAAACTCCGGTAAACTTGGGGGTCTGGGGTTTTTGGCCACGAGGAATCGATTGGCGCCGGTTTTGAAGCGCTACGGTTGAGCAGTTCGGAGTTACAGATAGGATATTTTCAAACTTTATTAGTTCGCCATAATGGCTACTTAAATTTTCAAGTGGTAACGTGCTGCCATCTATAGCCAATATGCCATCTATATCAATATTCATATATATATATTTTCATTTCATGCAGACACGTGATGAAAATTGCATTTTTATATGTTTAATGCGCAATAATAATTTATTTTTTTAAATTTGAGTTTTTGTCAATCTGATGGCAACATATTAATAAGATAATTTTTTCCCTTTTACTCGCAACGCATGCTTGGAGCTTAAGTTTTAATTTTATCTTATACGAGGAATGATTGCCAAGTCGAAAATCGCCCCACATTTCCGACATTTCAACATTCATCAGAAAAAAATAAGGATAACTTTGATATTTTTTACTAAATACGGCATGTATTGTTTTGATAAATCACAATTGAAAATTTAAATATTCGAGTTAGCTTCGATACCTGTTTTCTCCGAGCGGAGCTCGGTCACCCGCTGGTAGTATCTAAATGCTGAAATAATATATAAGTTGGAATGGAACGCAATCTTTAAATAATGATGGTTTTTTGCGAAGTTTTACCCTAATGGCTCAGAATGTTATTAAAGGATTTATTCAAAATACTGTGACGAACTTCATATATAACTCTTGAAATAATATATACGTTGGAATGGAAATCAATCTGAAAACAATGATGGTTTATTATGTTTTCCCTCTCATGATGAAGCAATAAAAAGGAAATAAATAAGAAAATTGTTTATTTCTTAAATTCAAGTAAATGAAAAACTCTGTGACATATTAAGAAATTATTATCGTTTCCCTTAAATTTAGCTATTTCCCAACGATTTTAAGAAAATGTCATTTAATAATGTGAAATAGCATTTGTGTAAAATATGTCATGTAAATATAAAATAGTTTAATTTAATCGTAAAGCTTCTAAAAAAGTTTGAATCACACATATATAGAAAAATTTGAAGTTTAAAATTACTTACGATAATATATTTGTGTTTAGTAATACAAAATATGAATTAAAATTAAATAATATTTATTCACTCAAACCAAATAGCAGCAAAAGACAATTACCTCTAAAATATTCAATCTTTGCATCTATAATTGATTTTTTAACGTATTCAGCAACTTTCAGTAATATAGTCGAAATCTTGTATTTTCCTAATTTAATGCACAAACATAAGGATTTAAACCTTTTATTCATTAACTTCAAGAGTAATTTAGTGATTAATAAAAATTCTATATTTTTATTTATTATCTAGTTTAGATGTGGGGGGCACAGATAACGCAGGATAGGAAATATTCTTGCTTAATAGATAACTACTGCTAAGAGTATAAAGGCAGTAATCCAAAGTTTTCTGAATAATTCACTCTTTTCTGTGAATAAATCACCGAGGAAAATTTGCGCATACCATTCATATCTCGGCGGAACCTCATTAGATTCCATTTCCCAATTACTCTTCTCTTATGCAACTAACTCAATTCCTGCAGGTGTTGATATACGTTTACTTTAATTGTACATTTCAAGAAAATGATTTCCTTGGAGAAATTTTTGTATTTTCGCATGGGAGAGCTTCTTCTTCCTGTCTATATGCATCTGCATTTGTTTCCGTTAAATTGATTCGTAGTTAATGACTTGATGTGATTCCTCTTATCTTGCAAGTGCTGAATGGCTCCAATTTTCTCAGTTAAGTGCGAAAAGTCATTGCTTGGGTGAAGAAAGTGAAAAGTACTCACCTTGTTTAATCATTAGTTTCTATTCCTGTTGAGGCACTTTAATTATTTGTCTTCACAGTCAGGCATGATCTAGTCGCAAAAGTGATTATAATTTTATCATGCAAGGCATTGGTGAGCAATATACACTAAACACTGATAACAGGCTGAAATTCAGAATTTCAGTAAAATTTAATGTATGATTATTGGTAATTAGTACTTGGCATTAAGTACTAAGTACCAAAAAATTGAAAAAAGCGTGTCATTTTAAGACGATTTAAACTGAAATTGTACAGAAAACTACAAAAGTTGTAGAGAAAAAATCACATGCTAAATTTTTATCACATACATGTAATTGTAATCACATGTAAATTTGTATCCCATGCTAAATTTGTAAATATTCAAGGTCTATTTTTGAATTATCGCTTTTATGGGTTTGTGGAAGTGCAAACAGGAAGAAAGTTAAACCCTTGAAAGACTTGGCTTCGGTTTAAAGTTTATTTATTCTTTAGATATTAAAACTGAAAACCAAATTTCATCTTTATTCATTTTGTTTTGTGTATTTTTAATTCGGACAGCTGGACAAGCAGACTTCCTATGAATTAGTTTCTTTCGAAATTTACAGCACATTTGTAAATGAGTTTTAAAGATCATACGTAAAATGTTATTAGTCAAATCCGAATTGTTTTTAGGTTAGTTGATATAAAGATACAAATAATACCAAAGTAAATATTTTTCTATTTCGAGATGTCTAAAACGTGGATATTAGTTCAATTTCGAGTTCAAAGTTTCTTGTACGATTACCTTACTTTTTTTCACGTGAAAAGGTAATAGAAAGGAAAATGAAATTTCTGTTTTGAAATTGATGTCTGGAAGAAGCAATTTTTTTATTACGGGCAAAACTTTGACAAGAATCACGCGAATGAAAGTTTAATAAAGAAAATGAAAATCATTATTACAAACTGTACTAAAAATACTTTTTTTCTCTAAAAATTACTAGCAATAAAGGGAATTTTACGACAATGCAATACATTTTGTTTTTTCTCTATAAAATATTTCAGAAGTATTGAGGAATTGTTTAAAATTTGAATAATTCTCAATCAAATGAGTATCAATTTAAAATTTTGAAGTTCGTCTCTTAATCAGGAACTACTATTTTAGGAAAGGTTTCTACGAGCTATTGATGACAGCATTTAATCTGTAGCACAATTTGACATCTATTTATTTATGTGGTTTTCATATTATTTTATTTACAAAAGTCTTAAAATTTTTCCTATTAACTAATATATTCTTCTACTAAAATGAGTCAATCATTAAGTAAATTTTTATTTTGTGAAATTATTCTTAAAAGTTCTGCTCTTATAATCTTTTTCCCCTATAAATTTTGACTTCCACTAGCGCTATCTTTGATGATCTTGGAAATGTACTTGCAATCCTCTATTTAAGTTATTGCGATTAGATTGATGAAAGTCCTCAGTTATCTAAGAGCCTCTAATTAGGTTTAACAACTGTTTTCTAAGTAGATAACGGAAATCCTGAGTAAATGAACTTTGAAATCTGATGAAGTAATCCTGAGACCTTCTGAAGGGTGTTTGCTCTTCCACTGTTTCGTATTAACAGTTGTATATTGTATATACGTATTTAATCTATCTTTATAACATAACCATTTATTTTAATGTTAATTAGAAAGAAAATACCCTGTCAACTTATAAATATATCCCAACTACACGCACACACACCCTGTGTCCAAAAAATTACATTTTTTGAATTATACCTGTCTAACTGTCTGGAAGCATGATGATTTAAAAGCACTTTTAACTACATAGATGAAATGTAGCATTTGGTTTTCTGATAAAAATTATTGATTTCTACCAAATTTTGAAGCGTATTCAAAGGGAACTTTCCGATTAGCATGATGTCTAAGAGATCACTAAATAAAACGAAGGGAAATGGATAAAATGAGAGGCACGCATTTAACATCTAATGTTCAGAAACTTATGAAATTTCGAAATAAATTTGTCCAAGACTTGGATGTCAGGGAATTTGAATTTTCGCAAGTTCATAAGCGTAATGTAACGTAAACAACAACTGTATAATTCCAGAAAATTTATCATATTTGTTTTCATGTTAAAAAGGAAATTACACTAAAACGGAAAATATCCCTTTATTTTTCCGCTGGGAGAAGAAGTATAATTATTTTACTTCTCTTTTAATATTTGTTCTTTATGTATATATGGTATCTACTAGAATCAGAATTTTATGGAAGAGTTCTTGTTTCCCCAATAATTCATACACAGAGTTTAAAAATTATACGTTATACAGAGTTTAGATAATGCGAATTTTCATTAGATTATATGAAAACTGCTTTAGATTATATGAAATCTTAAATAATATCCTGCTATGAATTCGCCTAATAAGATTCGAACTCTTTAACTTCTTTGTTTTGCTTTTGTAATCAAATGAGATTGGAACTTCAGTTTCCGGAATCTGATTATTTTAATGATCCAGTTAAGAATAGATTCTTGAAATATTTGGGGATTATAAGTTTTTTTTTCTCATTTTTTAGTTTTTTTAAAGTTTCTTTTCAAGTAAATTTCAAGAATTTCTTTTCATCTAAATTTGAAAAGCGGTAATAAGAAGCCTGTAGGATGCATATATTAAGGGATTAATGTGTTTGGAAAAAAAAGGACTAAAAATTTGTTCATTCATTAATGGCTTAAAATGCAATGTGTGTGTGAGTGTGTGTTTATCTAACCCCAATAGTACCTATATTATCAGGAGCAACGTGTTTTGCATATGCATAATTAGAAATTCCAAAGGTGTTTATATTTTAGAAGAGTTTCTGGGATTATTTATTGTGTATTATTTATCTTAAAATGAAAAAAAAAATTATGATTGTGTTTTCATCATTTATTAACAATTTCTGTTCATTCCTCCATAATTCTTTATAAAACTAATAGATGATTTACCATTAACTATGATTATAAATACTAACAGATAATTTTTATTATTACAATTATTGTGAACTTTCATGTATTTCTAATTGCTTAATAATTTTAATACTTTCTCAGTAATGACTATAATTTGAATTTAATATACAAGAGCTTTCTAAATGACTCTCATTTGAAACTACCCTCCGACCTCAGATAAGTTCGCAAAGCTGCAAAGTTATTTGCTAATAAACGAAAGAATAGTTTGCAAAGTGATATTTCCTTTGTCTGATTTGTAATAGTAAAGGATGCTGCTTTAAACTGAATTGATATAGTTAAATGGTATGCATAAACTTTAATCTTTCTAAGTATTTCCAGGTTAATTGTAAATTAAGGGCTTATTTTGGCTAACTATAGAGTCTTTACCTATAGTTTACCTGTCGGAAAGGTTAACAATAGTAGGCAATATCCTCAGTATCGCAAAATGCATTGAATACTTTGAAATATTTAAATACATAACTAACTCAGTTTGGTGAGGACGGTCTTTTTTATAAAAACTCTAATGTGTTTTGTATAATATATATTAATTACACTAAATAAGGGACTCATCCATTTCTAAATATTTAAAATTATCTCATGTGGCATAAAAGTGAGTAAAACAAAAAGATAGTTTGCATTTGTTTCACTTGATGACATATTTTATTTCATCATCATATCTATTAGTAAAGCCTTGCCACTTAAAGACCAATAGTTTGAATATTTCAATATAATAGGATTCTGTTCAGTAAAAATTAAATAATAAATTATTGTTTATTTAATAACACTTAAAAATTTGCTTGTGCTTTTGAATTTTTTGAATGCTTTTAATATATAAATTAAAAAATATATTTCAGTTATGTTTAACGTCATGAATGCCAATGTTACGTTAATAAACACATTGTAGTGTAGGCTTCAAATCTTTTCGGGTTATACTAATGATTTGCACACCATTAATCCTGTAGTCTAAATGCACCAATTACATTAATGATGTTATTGTTGTTTCCAATGGCATTTGCCATTGACAAACTCGTTGATGTGGTCAGAGATTTTAAGCCGAGGGTGCGTTTCTTGTTTAAAGTAGAGTCAACAAGAGCCCAAAGGTACGTATTAGCTTCTCACACATTATATTCGCTTGCACAGGCTATTTTTACTGGGTAGCAGATTCACACATCTCACAGATAGTGCAGATGAAGAAGAACCATGCTCAAACCAGGATACAAACCCAGGACGCCCAGCTCACTAGGAATACACGTTATTCCTGTGTCCGAACGTCGGCAGTTGCATTAATAAATACATCAATTGAAGTTTCGGCTTCAAATCATTCGGATGGCATTAGTGCAATGCACACGACAACGAATCGCTATTCAAGCCTGTAAT
>JAOUZG010015602.1:4269094-4279485 GCA_026289955.1 Argiope argentata | reverse complement strand
TAAACACAGCAGTTGCATTAATAAATACATCAAATGAAGTTTCGGCTTCAAATCACTTCGAAAGGCATAGTGCAATACAAACGACAACGAATCGCTATTCAAGCCTGTAATTTAAACACAGCAATTGCATTAATAAATACATCAATTGCATCAGCTTTGGCTTCAAATCCTTTCGAATGACACTAATGAAGGGCACTCTACAAAGAATTGATTATTCAAGTCTATGAATTAAACATATCAATTGCATCAATAAATACATCAGTTGAAGTTTCGGCTTCAAATAATTTCGTATAACACAACTGAAATGCATACGACAACGAATCGTAATTCAAACCAGTTATTTAAACGTATGAATGCCAGCAATAAATGCATCAATTGCAGTTTCGGCTTCAAATCATTTCGGATGACACTGATGATTTGCATACGACAACGAATCGCCATTCAACCCTACAGCTTCATCGAATAATGGTGTCATAAAGGCAATAGCTTAATGGGAGTCGGAGTGTCGAACAGAAACACTAATTGTTCGTGAATTCAGTGGAAACAGCTGTTATAGGCAGTTAAGACTAATTGGGACGGAATAAAGACACGCTTTGAACTAGTGGGGAGAACTTGACTCTGTCGCTTACTCAAGCATAATTATGAGAAGCTCATTTACGGGAATCTTTTTTGAAGAATTTATTTATCACTGATTCCCATTATCTTTGGTTGTATATTGAAACATGGGTATCAATTTATTTGAATTTCTGTAAATTGGTTGAAAAATTATAAACATTCTTTTAAATATTTCAACCAATTCACCATTATAATTATTGAATTTCCATTATAATTATTGCGTTTATGGATAATTTAAATTTTGTATCTATTCACAGTGTATTAAGATAATACATATTTAAGCATCTAATTTTTTGCCTTAATTGTTCTGATTTATCACTATAATTTTAGTTCGGAAATGATAATGGTTAGGCTATTGTCTAAAAGAAGAAGATTGTTTACTTTTGTATGCATCGTGTATATATTTGACAATGTTTTTTATTTTAAAAATTCCCGATAATCCCCATCTGACAAATTACGCACAGAATGCATACAATAGATGAGAGATAACAAATAATTATATTGATAAGCATAATCTATTTGAAAATGAAGGCAATTAGTATATTAAAAAGTAATTTTTTAAGCATTGTTAATCATTTGATATTGTTACAAACGGGCGAACGCGTGCCGAAGGAGAAAACGTTGGCGACGCTTCAAAAGGAGCTTCGCGCCAGCTGAGTGGATTTGGCGAGGGGAATATGCTGGTAGCCTCCATGCAATTCCCAGTGCGTCACATTGCTTCGCGTGAGGATATACTAGACCATATAAGAGACGGGTTGCCACAATCAGTAATTTCCTCTCGGAAGAGAAGCGTCTCGCTGGTCTAGCGGATTACTTTTCTCGCTTGTTATTAGTGAGCTTTGTTTACGTTTGCTGTTAACGTTATATAATTGATGTGACTCGATGTGACTTACTGTTTACTGTGCTGTACGATAGCTGTTTTGCAGTCTGTTTTTATTGTGCGTAAGGTTTGCATTTACGCTGTAAGTGACTGTCGACTGCTGTATTGTTTTTATCTGAAGTTTTCCTTTATCAAACCATCCTGTAAATAGCTAAATAAATTTGTTTGTGCTGTCCTCACATAAAGTCCAATCAATCCGAACTCGCTAAGCTAAAAACGTAGCAATATAATAGGCACATATTAGCCACATATATATTAAGAGTAATAATAATAAATAATAAAAGCAACAATGGTAATTTTAAAATTATACCGGGAGAACTACATGATAAATTAGCATCTACCTATATATTAATTTTTAAATAATATGATTTTTTGTACAATTATAAACTCACTATTGACTTTGATTGTTACAGTTCTTGTAAGATATCTTATTAGATATGTGATGTGTATTTTTATTGAATATATGTTTGGTAAATTCAATTTTTAGTATGAAGCTATAAAGCAGTTCTACAAAAATCTCAAAAGAACTAAAAGTTTTGTTGATATCACATTAAAAATTGACTTATAAGATAATTTTTACAAATCAAGTTATTTAATTATTTAGCTTTTAATTTTATAAATGATGTTTTTATTTTAATTCTTGATAATTTCTTAAATTTTATAATTTTTCCCCAAAATAAATATTTTGAACGACCAAACCTTCTGCTACATATAATTTTACCTCTTTTAATACTCTATTTGCTTTTGAAAATATTATAGTTAAAAATTTTGTTTAATTAAATTGTCTTTTAAATAAGAAATATGGAAAGTTGAAAGGAAAAGAAGCAAAATTCAGTTTTCCTTTTATAAAAATAAAAGATAATTCAGAAAGGGAAGTTGGTTGAAAAGATCATAAACAAATATTAAAAAAATATTTTGAGATTTTCACGTTTATTGAATTTTTATGCCACTTTATTCAGATTAAAGCTGTGAAAATGAGAAAAAAAAATAAATGCTAAAAGTAGATTTTTACAACTGAAAAAGAATTATATTTCCATCTTATAACATACAAATATTTGCACAATTACTTTTATTGATAAAATGAAAAATTAAAGAAGAAATTTGTATATTGAAGGTAAGTTTTAGGAAATTATATGAATGAATTGAAAATTAATGATTTATTAATATTATTTGGATAGCTTAATTTACCTTGAATTACTTTAGAATTCTTCAAAAATTGTTTTGGAAGAATTGGAAGGAAAAATTGGATAAATGAACACGATTTCATTTTATCTTGATGATAAAAATGAACTTCAAATAAAATTTTAAAAAATGCACTTTTCTAATATCATTTTTAAGTTCAAAATCAAACGCTGCGTATCTTGAACACATTTTAATCTTATTCTGATGGTCTCTTTTTAAATATTCATTTTGATTTATTCTCTGTTTGTTGATAATCTCAGTAAAAATTTGAAGAAAAGTTGAATTGCATAGCAGAATCATTTGTTTGGAAATCATTTATCAGCAAATGGTATTGCATTCACTTTTTTTTTCATTTGTAGAATCTTATTCATCCGAAAAGTTTAGATTTTTTTCTTTTGTTGCTTCAAGCTTTTATTTCAAAACTATTTTGCTGAAATGGAAAATTGTAATCGTTTACGATTCTTATTTTTAGATATTTAATTAAAAAGTTTTGCATAGATAAATCTTATCTATTCTAAAACAATTCATTGAAGCTCTTTTATTTTATAATTATCGAAGCTCCTTATCTTCAACATCTTAAGCTTTAGAACGAAATAAATGATTAATTAAAAAAAAATGGGGAAATTCTTACAATATTTTATTCGGCAGAAATGTATTACATATTTGTGCTTATTTTTTACGATATATTAGATCACAGTTTCAAAAAGAATTTTAATAAATATTTAAACATTTGATGTAATTTATTGGTTTTAATTTTTTTCTACTTTTTGAATTTTAATTTTTGGTATTTTATTTATAATAAATGGATAAATTAATGTCTTATACGTATTTAAGAAGAAGGAACATAAAAAAACTTTTGGATAGCCGTTGCCAAATCAAACAAACATAATTCAAAAATAAATAGCCATTTGCCTTAAGAATTGACTATTTTTGTTGGGTAAATCAGTGAATTTTTTGTGGAATTTCAAGGAACTATTAGTCACAGACATTGTCAAACGAAATATTGTTCCTAGGTTTTTGAACTGTAGCCTTCAGACCAATTTTTGTTTTTAAAAAAAATTGTGAATTTATAGTAGAATTGCAAGGACTTATAAGAGATTGCTATCCTAACAAACGATTGAAAAAAAATCCCTAGGCTATCCATGTATAGTTTTTAGAGTTGGCAAGTCATTAAAGAGAGTAATTCACCCAATGATAACGGAAGTCTATACCTCTAGAAGTATTTACTTATTGTAAATATAACATTTATTTGTGATATTTACAATAAGTATATAGGGTGGTGTTTAAAAAAAACCCTTCCCCTATATAGGGAACCTTAGTGCCTATCCGCTCAACCAATCGAACCAAAGTTTCATACATGGTTGTTTGAAGGTATGCAATGGAGATTTTTATGATTTAGAAAACTCAGAGCTCACGGATACGGTTGTAGTAAGAGAACTTCGAAAGATTCGAATGGCAATATCCATTTTTTCCTTGCGCAAACTAATCAGCGTATTGAAAAATCACTAATGGATTTGGAACGATTAGCATGTGACGAAAATTGCAAGTATATATTTAAAATTCACTTGAGATTTCCATCTAATAACTTTCATTTTCTATATCAAGCCAAAAAAACCGATATTGAAAGACATACATATCTTACAAGATCCAAAATCTGAGAAATATATTTATTTCCTCACCAGTTCTTTGCACTCACATTTGCCACCTTTTGCCTCAGTAGAGCTCGTAACCTTGGTAACGATCATATCTCTACATCCATAACGTGGATATCAAGTCCCTTACTATTCCAAAGCTATAAATCTGCTTTTGGAGAAGCGAATATCTTCCTATTCTGTAGCATAAAGCGAAATATATGTTTCTGAAGACTTACAATAAATAGGTCGAGTTGGAAAAAAGTGCTCTTTACTCCAGTATGAAGAAATGTTTTATAAGGATATTTTTAAATAGATTTATGAGCCCTTTTGGGTAAAGGAATGCATAACTACGTAATCATAGACAACAAAACTGTTTAGGATAATACCGAGTTAGAGATATAGAACAAATTTTAATTGTTTAAAGCTGTCAATAATTAACAGCAAAAAATGCGTATAGCAACATACAATTTTGCTTTTAAAGTATAATTAAGTTACATAAGGGCTAATTATCAGTTTTATGTGCTTAGCTGATTTAATTTTAAATGTAATTCGCTCTGTCTATAAGATATTGAGAGCTCCATCTCCATGCTTAATAGCTTTGACGCATTTTTAAAAACTATATTTGGTATCTATTTCTATCATTTGGTTCCCATTTCTATTCATATTGTAAATATTTTTAAGTAGTTTAATTGTATGAAATTAATTGTAATGGAATCGCGCGTCAGCGAGAAAAGACCGTTTTAAAGCGATTTGCAACAAAGGATCGCCTTATTTGACAAATTTGGCATTGTAGGTGTGTTGGCGACATAATGAGGTTGCTAACGGTTTTTATTACACAAAAATGTATACAGAAAATGAGAAATAAATACAAGTTCATTAAGAACTTTGGAGAAAGTTCCACAATTGTTCGGAACAACTGTGTGGTTTCTAGACTACTCTGCCCACTTTAGTGGGACACTATTTAAGGGCGTGACTTAAAGAAGCTATATTTGACCAATTTGACGATATAGGTGCACTGGCGAAGTAATAAGATCCCTAACGGGTTTTATTGGATATTATATTGTATAGTAGAAGTTAAAAAATAAAAATAATTTGTTCTTAGAAAATACTGAAATGTTTCACAGTTGTCTGGAAGCAATGAGCCCTTTCGAGGTTTCCCCGCCCACTTTAGTAGAACGCTATTTAAAGCGCACTTTAAAGATAGGGAAAAAGATCAGTTCGGACTACGAGCTTCGTTGGTTGGCTTAGATTCAGGAAGCGTCTTTTATCTCTTTGATGTGTGTTCTATAGCTTTTTTGCTACCCAAAATTAGTGGATTAAATAGAGTTAATTCACTGTGAATTTGTAGCTAGTGTTGCATAGATTTAATACACGTTTTCCTAGACAATAAAGTATGCATCTTCGCATCGTTCTTGTGTGAGAATTTTCGTAACAATACTAAAAATATAATGATTAAAATTAAATTTACCATGCATATTTCAATGCACCATGTCAGAACATAATTTCTTAAACTGTCAAGCACCAAGATCAAGTTAAATTATATTTTTATTATTATATTTTTATTCATTTATATTATTATATTTTTATTCATTTTGTTTCACTAAAGTACCACTAATAACAGCAACTCGTGGGCTTAAAATAATTGATTTCTTTAATGCGAGGGCGAACCTGAATACTCCTTTTCACATATAAAAAAGGAAACAATTGTTTTTCATTTTTTTAAAATATGATCGGTACATTTTTCGATATAGATACCATCACTGTTGATTCATAAACCGTAATGTATTAAGGATGTTTGAATTGTGGTGATTGAAGGTCATGGTACGAACCCACGACACTAGCGGCAGTAGCCTAATAACAAAACCATATTGCAAAAGTCGACTTCAGTATCGTAGATGTTATCTGTCTTATGAAGCTAGAACCTTAGTACTCCCCCACCAGTGAGTTGGCAGAGAGGCGAACGATTTTGATAGCGCCAAGTGTTATGGAGAGTTAATGCTTGTTTCTTTCAAGTGAGTCTGACGAATTTGTTTTTGCTTACTTGCGTTAAGTGAGTCTGACGATTTGTTTACTACGGGTAAATGGCACCACGCCTATTGCAGGAGGTTGCGTTGTCAAGGTCAACAAGGTGGCGATTGAAGGTTGCGTTACGAACCTGCGACTCTAGAACCAGTAGTCGAGTAATATGATCATAGTAAAAATGTCGACTTCTGTATCGTAGATGTTATCTGGCTTATATGGCTAGAGTCACAGAAAGTCCTTGACAAATAGCAACACTGGCTGTGATTGCAATCCATAAGCACAATAGACTGATCACCTCACCATCCCGGAACTAGGAACTTGAGGTGCTTCAAAAGATGAAAATCACTTGGTGCGCCATCCGGGATATAGGGAATAACCAAAAACATCCCCATTCAGGTCTTTAAGACATTATTGTGTGTTGTATGCATCATATGGACTCGCACTTTCATGAATACGCTTCAAATATAACACATTAGCATAATTTTGAAATAAATTTTGCCTCTTACAGTACTTAAGAAACATGTTATCACAGCAAAGCTACAGATATCATTGTTGCATAATAGATTTAATTAGCATTTCTCTTTTCAGATATGTACTTAGGCTTTAATAAAATGTAGTATGATATGAGTATTTATAAAAACACTAGTATCAAATGAGGAAAATAATAAGAGATAAAAGTTTCCTTTTTTTCCTTAAGTGGAAACTTTTATCCTATTTAAATGTTCCGCTTAAATTTATCCTACATTTATGTAGTATGATATTGATATTTGTCGTGATATTGTCGTTTGTAACTAAAATGAAAGTAATTCTTTTTTTTCTTCTAGTTATATAATAGATAGTAACACATCATATTCATCGCCATTTCCCATTTTATTGCAATACTGATATTTAATAATACACTAGAAGGGACTAAAGCTATTTTCTGATAAAATAAATTAAACCATTTAGCCATAGATAGAATACAGTATTAAAAAGCAATGAAATGTATTAATTATCTATCCTTTGTATATAATTTAATGAACTGAACGTTTAAAAAAAATCAAAATTTATTTTATTATACCATACATAATGGTGATAAAAGAAACTCAAACAGTAATTATAAAAGTGATAATTAGCTAAATATTTGCATATACTTTATTTATAAGGACTTAATAAATAATTTTTAATCTAATTTAATGCATTTTAAATTATTTTAAAAGAACCCAAAGCTTCCCTAACTAAAATTCAAAGCATAGTATTTTAGTATAGACAATTTTGGAAAATTTAATGTAATGTAAAACAAAGCAGTTTATTAATTATATATTCTTTGTGCATAATTTAATGATCTGAGCGTTTTAAAAAATTCATTTATTATCTCATATAAAATGGTGATAAAAGTAACTCAAACTGTATCTGTAAAGGTAATAATAAGTTGGATATTTGCATCTAGTTAATTTATATAGAGTTAGTAAATAATTTTTATCATTATTTAGTTACGAATTTTTAATTATTTTAGAAGAATAGAAAACTTCCTAAAGTAAGGTTCAACACGCAATATTTTAGTTTCTGATATTTTTGAAATATTTAATTTAATGAATTATTGCCTGAAGCACTGGAAATGATGGCATAAAAGAAAATATGAACTCTCTGCTAAATTAATATTCGTGTTACGCCACAATTAAATCTCATCGCGTGCACAAAATAATTCAAACACCGATGTCATTTGTTATTTTGAATAAAACGTTTTATGATCAATAATTAAATTTAGGAATTCATCTTTTCGAAATAAAAACTGTTTATGAATTCATTTTTAAACAAAAATTGGTGTTTAGTAATTTGTCTGAATGTCTATATGAATGGTACTTTTGCATTAGTCGGGTGCAAACGAAAAATTGCCAAAGAAACTTGGCAGAAATCTACATTATTTAGCGATTTTTCGGTTGCGCCCGGCTGACGGAAAAGTATCATATGAATACAGTAGAAATTCTTAATATTGCTTTTTCTTTTCAATGAATAGTTATTCTTTTATTTAATTTTCAACAGTGTCGAAAAATTTATTTTTTAAGAGTGTTTTCAAGGATAATATATTTTGATATGTCTTGGCAATTTTAATGAACAATTATTATACTAAATTAGTAATAATCTTTTCGAAAAAGAATAATTTATGCTGCACTTGTGTCAAACAGAAACATTTTTTTTGTAATTACTATAAATTTCTCTGTCTTAAAATTCTGATTTTCTGTTCATAAAAATTCTGAAATTAAAAATCCTTCACAGTTTTATCAATAAAGATGCTTTAGAATTTTGTTTAATATTTTGTCTAGATAATTTATTTAACCACTTGAATATTTTAATAAAGTTTAGATATTTAATATTATCATTTATTTAAAGTTTAGTAAAAGTTTAAAATAAAGAACCAGTTAAAGTAAATTTTGAAGAAAAGTTTATTGATATGTTGAGTCAATCATGTATCAAGTCGATCCTTATATTATCACAGTTGTGTGGCCAAATAATTGTTCATGACTAGTCTTAAATTCTGTTAAAACTTAGCATTTATATTCATCAATCAAGATACATAATATAAAGTATGAAAAATTAAAATATCTTATTTTAAAGCTAAAGATATTACTAAGTTACTAATATTTATTACTAAAGTTACAAATTTTATTAAAGCTACTAACTGCGAAAGAACATATTTAACATTGTTACTAAGTTACTAAAATTTATTAGTAAAGTTACTAATTGTGGCAGAACATATTTAACATTGTTGCTAAGTTATTAAAATTTATTAGTAAAGTTACTAATTGCGGCAGAATATATTTAACATTGTTACTAAAATTTATTAATAAAGTTACTAATTGCGACAAAAATATTTAACATGTTGATCATTTTTTGCAACTGCGATCTTGGGTGGTTGTACAGAATTTTTCAAGCAGCATATTCTAGGAAATGTTATTCTGGTATCCCAAAATATTATCTTTAGGTAAAGTTCTTTGATAATCACAGCTTAAAAGATGCTCAAATGCCCTTAAACCCCAAACTCGCGTGGATGATATTTCCATTTGTAAATAAGTTTAAGACAATGTCATTTAAATAGGATTCCCTGTATTTCAAAAGCAGAAATGAGCTTGAATAAAATTTTATTCATGGTAAAAAAACTACTGAAAGTATAATGTTTATTGAATTAGGACAGAAATACTGATACACGAAGTATATACGGGCTACATAACTGATTGGACTACTGTTTCAATAGTTTTTAATATCTTTTTTATCATTTTCACAAAGAAAAGATTTCTTTTCGGTTAAACGGAAGACATTTAAACGCCTGAAAATTCTTAATCCGTTCATATAGAATTAAACTTTTTTCGAATTTTTTAAATTTTTTTTATATTAATTGAGTGATTTATCATCTTGATATGATTTAAAATGTTTGATTTCTTAATAAAAAAACAATGTTGAGGCTGTGAATTTCAATTATACACTTTTATCATTTCAAAAGTACATAACTAGTGCGCTTTTCAATATATATATATATATATATATATATATTATAATCAATATATAATCTTACGTGACACCATCGGAGGATTCAAATTAATCATATCGTTATTTTGAGCCCAGCTCTCGGAAAGTCGTTCACTGAAAATAAAGCTTGAAATTTTTCCTCACAGAAGAAATCACAACTTGTCCAAAAATTAAATATTTTTCTTATAGAGGAAAAGAATGACAAACACATTACAAAAAAGTAATGTAAATCCATTCCTATTTAGGTCAGCAACGACAAATTTTATTTTAGATACTTTTTATTAAAGAATTGCTATTAATATAAATAATTTATCAAATTATTAATTTTTTAAAGCCTCAACCTTCATAAAAAAAACGAAATTCCTTGTAGTTTACCATTTGAGGCATTGCCTGTAGATTTCAATTTTTATTACAAACTACTAAAACTATATTTAAAGTATTAAAATTAATTAAATTTATTTAATATGTGAATAATATTAAAAAAACTGTATTCATACCAAGTGTCACCCACAAAAAATATGTTTGATCTTGAGTGGATGAATAAAAAGTATTTT
>JAOUZG010015602.1:4251198-4263891 GCA_026289955.1 Argiope argentata | reverse complement strand
ATGGTATAGTCATATATGGAAGTATACTCATGGTATAGTCATATATGGAAGTATACTCATGGTATAGTCATAAATGTTAACTATACCCAATTATTAACCGCATGGTATATAAAATATAAAATTAGTTCCAAAGGGTAGTTAAATATTTAAAAAATCAGCTACTATCAAAGAATAAATTTTTAATAAATAAGAAGTCAAATATATTTTTAAAGGTAAACGCATATTAAAATTTTATGTCAATTTTTTGCCAAATTCCTTTTTATTTAAATATAACTTTCAGAATCTTATAAAAAGGGGCTTGGATATTTTTACTTCCCAGTATCTTTCTTTCTTCGATCATTCAAAATTTTTTACTTTCTATTTATAACTTTTCCTTGGCATTTAAACTTCTTTTACTGTGTCATTTCCCCACATATATTCACATGGTACGTTTCCGACAAAATGCAAGATTTATCGCTAGATAATAACTTTGAATGTGATTCGAACTTCGAATATCCGAATTTATGGCTAGAGTTATGAATACTTACTTCTCTTACAAAAAAAATTCGGAAGATCGTAAGAAACTAGTGGATGAAATTAATAGCAGATCGTAAAATGTTTCGCTTACTTTTACGGTCGATTTTCTTTCATTCGGTGCAAATTCTAGTAACAATAAAAAATTATTTGTTTTTAATATTGTACATGTTTGATTTTTGCACTTTGCTGATGAACTTTATCTAAAGTGTACTCAAACTTTATGGCTTTATAAATGATCTATTATTTTATTCCATCATGGTTTGACCGTTCTTGTATACTTACTTGCAATGCCTCAGATGCTAACATTTAAAAACATGCAGCCTAATCTTATATTTATGCACGTTGAAACTGAAAACTTTCAATTATTGAGAAATGTTGTTGTGACTAATGGCACTTGTCGTGGGCAACCCTAGCTAAAACTATCATCAGATTTTTAAGCCTAAGAAATGCGTCTCTTTGTTTTAAAAGGAGCGCCATCTAGGGCCAAAGAGTACGACTTATCTACACACGCGTCACAACCCCTTTTAGTTGGCGGACTACTATCATGCAAATTCATTCATTCATCTCAGATCGTAATTTAGATCTGGAACAGAGAACGATCGCCTCTGACCCAGTACTCCCAGTGGTATTACTCTCCATATGGAGGTCTTTGCGACTACGAACAGATTTAACGAGCGCCATTCGCCATACACTCGGGGATTCTCTTGGCCGGTGCGTTTCGAACTCGTAACCTAAGGAGTACAAACCCAACGCTCTACCAACCAGGCCATCCCGGCTCAATTATTGAGAAATGTATTATTTATAATCCTGTTTTTTTTTCCTTTTTTTTCCAAAAACGTTTTATATAATTTGCACAGATCCACTGCACAGTGGTTGATGGAGTCTAAATTTTACAGATTATTCTGATATATTCTCCTAGTTTTAAATATTACATTTTTATATGAATGTATCTAAATATTTATCCATCTCTCTTTCATTCAATGCATGTATAATTTTCCATTAATTTTTAATGCTAGTACTAGAAATAATCCTTTTTTAGTCACATACGATTACATCAGCACATTTATTAAAAAATTGTTTATTTCTACAACTGATATTTATATTAGAACTGTATATGAAGAGTGATATATATTATAATCATTATATGCATATATAATTTTCCGTCTATTCTCCAATAATTTTTTAATGCTGGCAGAAGTTATCCCTTTTTATATAAGCTTAGATCAGATCATTTATTTAATATTTATTTGATTGTTTAATGTTATAATGATATTTTTATTAGAATTGTATATGAATATATCTGTATATTTATTTATCGCTCTCTCACCCTATACATATATATTTTCACATTTTATTTCTGATTCTTTAGGTAGTTTTTACTTTTCCAGTCAATCTAACGGAAATAAAATAATTATTATTTATATTTTGTGAATGTTATTTTTACTTATACTCTAAACTTTAGATAATATTTGCTATAAATTGATTTAATATATTATTTATTATATTAATATATTATTTACCATTTTTTATATCTTGTTTACACCTATTTCCTCAAAGAATTTATTATTATACTTGAATATTCATAGTAGAATCACCGTATCTCAAAAATATCTGTCAGAATTTACGATTATTAATTATAATTAATTACGAAAGTTAGGTAACTAGTTAAAAGTTAAAATTATTAAATATTTAAACTCGGCTTTTGATGGTTTATGATATATAAATACTACTTCAACAGCTCAATGCAACAATGTATTTATTTTTTACTTCTACATTTACTACATTTAGCAATCAGTTGATTCCTTTTCGCTAATTTTTTTAGTTATATACTTTATATATATTTTATTAATGGCTAGTTCAGCAAAATATTTTTAAGGCTCTTATTTATATATATATTCATATATTATTATAAATCCTTTAAGCCATTCTGTTAAATTAATTTACAAATATTTTATTTTCCATTAGCTTTTCTGTGCACCATAAACAATGGATGGACTCTTTCAGTTCTAGTATTCAACAATATATAAGTTGAAATCTAAAACAATTAAAGATGTGTCATTTTTCTTCATGTCAATAGTATTTATATATGAACATAAATATTTAGTATATTCTAAACGGAATTATGTAAACACATTACCCGTTTCCAAAGAATCTATTTTGTCAATAATCCAAGAACAATTTGCATAATAAAAAATCAAAAAAGAAAAATAATCTATTGATCAAATAGTGGCTTTTCTAAGTAACTTTGGATTTTTCCTTACATTTTTATGTCTTTGTTTTATGATTAGAGATTCGTTTAACATTTGTTCGAAATTTTTACTGTGCTTGTAGTAAAATATGCTTTAAATATTATTTTTAAAGTAGTTAAATATAGAAAAATTATTTATACGGAAAATTCATTAAAAAATAATTTTTTGCGCTATCCGAAGATTTAAAAATCATTTTTGTGTTTTATATTTTCGGAAAATATCGCGAGAAAAAAAATTTTGCTTAATTTTTAAACAAAATTTTAATCATTTTTTAAAATTACTCCAAAATACATTTTAAAATTTTATAAAGTATATATGTGATAATTTTGAAAGATCTAATTAATATAAACTCTACAGTAAGAGCTATGCTCTACAGTAAGAGCTAGATGGTTCTCTACAATAAACAGATCGGAGATCATAGCAATTTATTATGACACCATGAAGGAACAAGGAATATGTCCTAATTAAAATATTTATCACTACATTCTTTGTTTTTCTGTAATGAAAAATTTAAGAATTGAAAAATTAATTTGGATGTTGATGTTTTTAAAATTCCTTTTTTAAAAAAGTTCGCGTTTCTTTCTATTTTTTCTTTTTATTTTTAGAATATATATTTATTTAACTATAAAATTTTACTAGAAAGAGATTTTCTTCTAGTAAAAATGGTAACTATAAATTTGGATTAAATAAGTTTATACTAAACTCTTATACCATAAATGGGTTCTTTTTAAACTTTTACAGGATTTACATATTTCATCAAGAAACACCTTATTTCAAGTTATATTATAGTTACTTAAGTATTCCTCTTTATATCTTAGCATACTCAGAAAGTAAAATTTTACTTGATAGTAAGTATCTTTTGTGGTTTTCTTGGAAGAACAAATAAGCTGGAACAGAATTTATCTTCCTATACCCCATGGAGAAGTAGTGATTTATTCAGGGATATCTCGAGGCACACACCTGGATTATCTTAATCCTGAAAATCTTGTTAAAAGTTCTAAATGTTTAAAGTTCTAAAGATTAAAGATTTTCCCTGGGTCTTAACTTTGTTCTTGGTGCAAAAAACGCTCTTTCTTGGGGCAAAAATGTTTAAAAGAAAACTTACATTTTCTCTAGTGTTTTAGTTTTTTCATATGCGAAGCTAAAAATACTCAATAAAAATTAAACTGACTTCAAGACATGATTTATTGTTTAGATAGAGCTTCATTTAAGTCTTTGTTTTTCAATTTTGTACTGTTAACTCACTTTCTCCCTATATATATATATATATATATATAATATTGTTACAAGCGATTTGACGAAAGGAGTAGTCTAGTAGCCGCTGGATCCTTCATGAAGCGTCACGTTGCTTTTCGAGCTTTTGGGAGCGTGCTCAGTCGGCTATATATGGGACGGGTTGCCGTAATCTGGCAGTTATTTAGTTGAGAGTTTCCTCTCGGAAGAGAAGCGTTTCGCTGGACTAGCGGATTATTTTTCTTGCTAATTATTAGTGAGCTGTGTTTACGTTTGCTGTTAATGTTGTATTATTGAGCTCGCTGCGATTTACTATTGTTGTGCTATACAATAGCTGTTTTTCAGTTTGTTTTTATTGTGCGTAAGGCTTGTATTTATACTGTAAGTGACTGTTGACTGATGGATTATGCTTATTTGAAGTTTTCCTTCACCATGTCCTCCTGTAAATATCTGTAAAAAGCTGTAAATAAATATGTTTATACTGTCCTCAAGTAAAGTCTACTCAATCCGATCACGCAAAACTAAAAAAACGTTACTATATATATAAGTTTAAATTTTCAATTGTTAATAAAATACCGTTTACTGATTCAATCAATTTCAAGTAAATTTTTTAAAACTTGTAGTGGATGACATTTGATGTTAATACCGTTGATGTATCAGCGGGGCTTGTCCATGGCAAGTGCTATAAGTAACAACAACAACAACAACAATAGGAATTGTTTTTTTTTTAATTTTTTATATTACTTCTTTATTGTAAACAAATGGGATGATCAAATGTCTTATAATTTTTAATTCATTCATACATTGGATTAAATACTTTATAAACAACCTGTATGAAAAATATAAAAAATAAATTATAGTAAAGTATATCTTAGTTTTTCAAAATTACATTTAAAAAAATAATTTGTGGATTTAAAATTAATTGGGGAAATGTAATTAAAATTAAATTATTTCATTAATTAAGACAATCTGTTTTACAATCTTTATTATTATTATTATTCGTAAGCGAAGTTAATATTTTCCTTCGGTATATTACTAATTCTCACTGCTACATGATACAATGTAATAAATGATATATTTATTTTAAGTTCCTGATTGTATTTCATCTTTTTAAAGCTAAAATCAATACTAATTGAATACAAGATTGACTGCAAATAATTTTCAAAGGAATTAAAATTAGATTAAATAATCTTAACAACGAAAATCGACATTTGAATTTTAAATAAATGGGTATTTTATGCAGCTATATTTTATGTATTAATAATGAATAAATTAATCATTTTATTTGAATTTCTGATGATTAAACTCCTTTTTAAAAAAATCTTTAAAGTCTAAATACTTTTCAGTCTCAGTATTTTTGAAAAAAAGAATCACAATGCTCATTTTTCTGTAATTATGCACGAAAAAGAACTGTACATTTGCATAAATAAATAAAACATTTAAAAATATTACAAATTTGCACGTTCCCAGAAAGTTTTTCTATTTTTCTTTGTTTATTCTTTCATGGTAAAGTCTTGTTCGCTTCATTTCAGAGTAACTGCTGTTTACAAACAACCCCCCCCCAAAAAAAGAAAACTCTTCTTCACAATTTATGAAGCCTCTTACATTCTTTATGCTGCTTTGAGGTTGCCTTTTTCTTCGAGTCTTCGGAACCTAGTAGTTTTATTTTTTATCTTTCCTGGTTTTCTTGACTGGAATTATCCTTTACTTTTCTTCTGCGGTCAAAGAACAATCTTCAAAGTATTTAGGGAAAGACCATTAAGTGAAATAATTTCGGAGCAAGTTTCTATTTCTCGCATTACGAACATAGCTGATAATTATGTGTTTATAGATAAGGATTATATAGTTTATAGATATCTTGATTTAATGGTTGAACATTTTTTGCGTTTTATTCCTTCTGAATAATGAACAACGAATGTTAAGTAAAATATTTCTGAAAATGGCAATTCAATAAAAACATTTTTTTTAAGTTATGAAAAAAATTTGGGTCATTTTTCACACCATTTGAAAAATGAAAAAAAAAAAAAAAAACATTTGAAAAAAAGATTTTTTTAAAACTATTGGATAAAATTATCCTTTACTTTTCTTCTGCGCTCAAAGAACAATCCTCAAGGTATTTAATAAATGATCATTAGGTGAAATAATTTCGGAGCAACTTTCTATTTCTCACATTACGAACATAGCTGATAATTACATGTTTATAAATATGGATTATATTGTTTATAGATATATTGATTTATGGTTGAATATTTCCTGCCTTTTTTTTTTCTGAATAATGGATAAATGATTATAAGTAATATATTTCTTAAAATGGCAATGCAATGAAAACATTTTTTTAATTTATGAAAAAAATTTGAACCATTTTTCAAACCATTTGACAAATGGATCAAAACCATTTGAAAAAATGAAATTTTAAAAAACTATTTTAAAATGAAAATTTTTCGAAGATTTAAAGATTTCGAAAGCTTAATGGTTGCCTGATGTCATAACCATGTGTTAACGCTTTAAAAAATATAAATTCGTATTTAGAGGAAAGAGCCAAATGATTTTCTCTTTGAATAGAAATTGTTGGAATTAGTAATCTTTTATTTCAGTGTGTACTAAAATTAATTCATAACAAGGAGAGTTTGATTCTACCTTAATAATCTTTTTACTAAGTTTGTATAAGATCAGGCACATCAGAATACTATGGCTTAATGAATGATAAAAGTAATATTATTTTCTTCTTAAAATAATTCAATTTTAAGCATTTCATTTGCAATAAAAGTATACTAAAGCTATTTGAATCTATGAAAGTTACCCGCCAAGTGATTGATTCAATTATTATTTAATTAAACGAAGTAACCAAATTTACTGCCATTCATACGTCGATCTTAGATCTATTAAAAACATCTTCTACAAACAATATAAATGTTTTTATTTTTTGCTTTTTCAACAATCAGTTTCTCTCCAAACATCTGCTAACTTTTCAATTTCATAAACCTTTTCTTACTCCTTCAAAACTCACTTTATTCCCAATCAATATTAATTAGATCGGTGTCTCTGATTGGTGGTTCAGATGAAGTTACTTCAACATGAATGCATGTTCAATCCTTCAGAATAGTGAAGATCCTAATAAATATGAAATAAAAGTAACCCGCGTTGGTTTGAGGTAACTTTAGAAGTAAATCAACAACAAAGAAGGAAAAAGGGTAAATACTTAGCTGGTATATGGAAGATTTGTTGAAACATTTTGCAGATTTGTGAAGTATATTAAGGTTTCAAAGATTTTAGCATGGGTGAAACATACAACTCAAGTTTGTTTTGAAGAATAAACCCCGAAATGAAAATTTAAAGAAAATGAAATAGAACGTAGCAAAATCAGCAAGCAGGAATAAAATTAAGTATAACTAGATATGAAGGGAAATAAACGAACTATCAGAGATTATACATAGGGTTTCCATAATTAAACGACCCTACTATAAAGTTGTCTCCAGGAAAAACTATTGTTCAGAAAGTTGTGAAATTTTGTATCGGACATAATAAAGGGATGGGAATTCGTTTGAGTGGATAAAAAAAATTTCAAAATTTTGCCACCATGGATAGTTTTTCAAATGAATAACACATTTAGCTTATTTTTAACAAATTTAATTCCAACAACACATGTTCAACATGATGGTCATCATTTTCCTCTACCAACTGGAACTTTTACATTCTTTGCATTTTTGAATTTCCTAATTCAGAGAGGGTTAGGGACTGACAGCTTTAATTTAGTTATATTAACGTCCCGTTGTAAATCAACAATACTAGAGCAATTTTGGGACGTACCTCGTAATTTTGAACCACCTCAGATGACGAGGTCAACATCTGAGCTGATACTCCCCTGTCCACACCACACCAGTGAGAGGACGTTTTCACCTGACGGATTTATTGTACAACAGACTCCCTTACATGACGTTTCTTCGATGAAATGTGGTCTCGAATCCGAACCCTTGCTTCTCACGAGCCGAGACCTTACTACAAGGTCACCGCAACCCCTAGGGACTGGCAGATAACGAGGAATAATTTAAGAACTTGATTTTTTTTATTCAAATTCAGGAATGCATGGAATAGTTTTTGTCAAAATATAAAGATCAATTTATTCGGCAATTGTGTTATATTCTTTTAATACATTGGAACATTTTTTGACAATATCCATATTTATTTTTAATAACAATGTATTCATCAATGCATATAAATTGCAAAAATAATTTGAGAAATTTCAAATTCTCTTAAAATATTTATAGAAACTTTTATTTACAGTTTTTAATTAAAATTTATAATAATAAAAAACAATCTGAAAATTACATGCTTGTGATAAATCCTTGACTAAATCTCTTGATTTCACATTAGTAACAGCTGAAGGTGATTACCTCGTAAATGCGTTTGTAATTGCCTCTTTGAGCTTGTATGATTAGAATAATGGAACTTGGCACAGTTATCGCAGCGCCTTTAATTGGACTTAACAACTAATTACTAAGTAGCTTAGAGACATCACGTGTAAATGGACTTCGAAATCAGATTACGCTGCCCTGAAAGCTACTGCGGTTCGTATGTCTGTCTGTGATCCCGTGTTATCTAATGTAAGGGTGTATCTAATGTATGGTTTAATTAAAATTTCCATTTCAAATGGAGTTTCTTTAAAGTTGAGAAACATTGATAAAGTCTTATTATTAGGAATCTTAACTTAAGGGATTCTATTTCGAATACTTTTCCGTTAGACCGACGTAAGCGAAAAATCGCCAAATAGTGTATAATTTCGCCAAATTTCTATGGCAATTTTTCTTTTGGCCCAGTTAACGGAAAAGTACCCAATTTTGATACAAAAATAATTCATGAAAAAGTCGAGAACCATTAATAAAGCATTGCCATTAGGAATCTTAAATTAAGAGATTATATTTCGAATACTTTTCTGTTAACTGGACGTAAGCAAAAAATCGCCAAATAATGTAGAATTCCGTCAAATTTCTTAAGCGATGTTTTCTCTCTTGCCGAGTTAACGAAAAAATACCCTATATTGATACAAAAAAATGCATAGAAAAGTTGAGAAACATTAATAAAGCATTGCTATCAGGAATCTTAAAGTAAGAGATTCTATTTCGGATATTTTTCTATTACCTGGACGTAAGTGAAAAATCGTCAAATAACGTAGAATTTTGCCAATTTCCTTGGCGATTTTTCTCATGGTCCCGTTTAACAGAAAAGTACCCTATTTCGATACAAAAATGCATGAAAAAGTTGAGAAATATTAATAAAGCATTGCTATTAGGAATCTTGACATAAGAGATTATATTTCGGTTATTTTCCCGCTAATATGGCTCAAGTGAAAAATCGCCAAATAATGTAGAATTCCGCCAATTTTTTTAAGCGATGTTTTCTTTCGTGTCCGATTATTGGAAAAGTACCCGATTTCGATACAAAAAATGCATGGAAAAATTGAGAAACATTAACAAAGCCTTGCTATTTGGAATCTTAAAGTAAGAGATTTTATTTCGGACACTTTTCCGATTGCTGGGCGCAAGCCAAAAATAGCGAAATAATGTAGAATTCCGTCAAATATCTTTGGCCATTTTTCATTTGTGCCCGTCTAATGGAAAAGTAATCTATTTCGAAACAAAAAAAAATGCATGAAATTAGAGATTTTTGTATTTGGGATACAAGGAATTTTATTATAACACCACGTTAATTCAATTACCCATTAATATAAAAAAAAACCTTAATAAAATCCTTTTGCTGAAACCTTAATAAAATTTCAAATCAGCAAAAGGCTTTTTGTTGGCTTCCTTTAAATATCTAACATTTACATCAACTTAACAAAAGGATATTGTACCCATTTTGCTATAGGACTTTAAATTATAGTTATTTTTTTATAATTTGGTGTTAAATGTCACCGTTTTATATCAATTTATAACTTCATCATATATGAAATTGATCATATTCTTTTATTGTTGAACACAATAAGAATCACGTTCTTTTATTTTTCTTAATGCAAGGGAATTTCTGATTTCTTAATATTAGAGACACTACAATATTAATATTATAGACTCTCTATAACAAAAAAAATCGACGGACGTAGAAGAAGATGTCCGATTGAGACACAAATTGGATTGGTGGGTGAAAAGACAGTGTAAAGAATAGTAAATGATTAAAATTTCAGAGCGATTGAATAATTTATTTTAGAGTTACAGTAACAAGTTAAATAAGGTGTTTACCCGCCTCTAGCTTAGATACAAGCTGCCACACGGCGTGGCATAGACCGATAAAGCTTCCGGATGGTGCACTGTGGTATTTCCTGCCTAATTCCCTACAATTGTCGAACGAGGTCATCAACATTCCGTGGCAGATGCAATCGCCTATCCATCATATCCCAGACATGCGGGATAGGAGAGAGATCTGGCGATCTGTCAGGCCATGTAAGTATTTGACAAGCTTGCAGAAAGTTCATAGCAACACCTGACGTATGTGATGTGGCATTGTCTTGCTGAAAAATCAGCCGAGGGTTCTGCAAAAGGAACTGTAGCAAAACAGGTTTTAGGATGTCGTCGACATACCACTGTGACGACCAAAGGGGTCCAGCTGTCAAAAGAAAGGGCACCTCAGATCATAATGAATTATTGAGGATCGATGTGGCGTGCAATAGTGAAAGGAAGGATTCCCCCTCTCTCCTGGGTGTTTCCAAGCACGTCTTCGATGATCGTCAGGACACAGTTGGAAGCGGCATTCGTCTCTAAAAAATATACGTCCCCAGTCGGCATCATTCCAACCTGATAGAGCCATGCACCACTGTAATCTGGCTCAGCAGTGTGCAAGCGTGTGTGGCAGGCGGCGTGACGGTCGACGCGAGCGTAGATTTCGCTGTCTCAACCGTCTGTAAATGATCATGGTGGACATTGGTGTATGGGGTGAACGCCTGATGGATGGTAGAGATGAAGAAGAAGCCTATCGGACAATCACTCTGCCCTCACGATCTGTTGTGGGCCTAGGACGACCGCTACCATCCTGACACTGAACTCCACCATTTGCAACCCATCCTTGCCAGCATCTTCGAATCGCCGCATCGCTTAGAAACAAATGACGAGTGATTATCCAATTTGTCTAACCGACCTCTTTCAATCCAATGATACGACCTCTGTCAAACTCTGACAGTTGCTCGTAATGAGCACGAGCCCTGCGGCGAGGCATTTTTTAAGTTGTTGAAAGGTAATCTGAATCGCAATCAAACCGAAAGTTTTAAATACCGTTGAAGATCTGCTCCTTATATACATCTGCTGGATGCGCAGTACCGATGCGCTGGAGATCAAACTATTCCTTCATTGGACACCAACATTTAATCATTTGCATATCTGGTAAAAAAAAAACTCGTGAAATTTCAAAGCAATCGGTGCGTCGATTGTTTGTTTACATTTACGTCCATAATTGCTGAATATATTATTCGGAAATTTAAAAACTGCATTTTTTTAATAAAAATAAAACTTATGAGCATTTTTTGTGCTCTTTTTGACTTCCATGATATATCTTGGCATTTGCTACAATAAAAAAAATATTGTGCTCGTTTCTTTAGTATTTTAAATTTAATTTTTTAAAAAATTTTGTGTTAAATGTTGTTACTTTTTAAAATCAATTATATACCTTCACCATATATGAAAATTTATCATATTCTATTATTGTTGAACTCAATAAAAATCAGTTTCTTTTCAGAATGTTTTGCTAAAATCTGAAAGAGGTGATATTTTGACAAACTAGGACATACTTCTTGATAGAGAAAGTAAGTATTTTTGATTTTTATTTACAAATTTATCGTATTTTTTATAGTAATCCAAAGATTAATTTTCGTAGCTTGAATTATTTTCTTCTGAAATGACAGGAAATTTAATTTCAGAAGATTAACATAAAGTAACACAAAATAGATTGCCCTGTCCTAAGCTCAGTTAAATGAATATCAACAAGAATAGTTATGGAATAATTATGTTTTTCTTCGAAAACAGAGGTTTTTTCTCCTTTATATTCTCAACCAACAGTAAATTTTTAGCATTTCGATCTTGAATTATAAGTCAGCTATAATGTCATAGAAATAAAGTACTCATAATCTTATAGATTATACTTACAGATGTCCAGATCTTTTTAAATAAAATTGAAATCCAATTACTATATACTGTTCATATACTGTTCTTGAGCAGTGATAATCAATTAAGTCCGAAACATCAATAATAGCTCATGTTTCGTCAAAGTAGAGATGTCGTTAAGTTAATATCGCACATTGATTTCTTTTTTTTATCATTCTTCCCTTTTATAATCATGACTAATCCTCTATCCTAATAATCTATTTTTGTAATTTGTATCTTCACTGAATTATATTCCGTGAGAAAGAGTGGGATCAAATTTCTATAATTTATTCCGTAATCTAAATCAACGCCTGTCTTTCCGAATTTTGGCTTCATTAATTAGTTCACCCAGCAATGAAGCATAAACTTATTTATCTGTGGAAGCGTGGAACACAAAATACATTTAATTAAATTTTCTAAGTTTCCACTGCATTATTAAATATATCACACATTTGGATTAAAACGAAGACTAAACGAAAGGTATTTATTAATTTAATTTACATTATTAATCTAATTTAAATTACAATTATAGATAGATAGATAGATAGATAGATAGATAGATAGATAGATAGATA
>JAOUZG010015602.1:4216193-4236449 GCA_026289955.1 Argiope argentata | reverse complement strand
AGAGAGAGAGAGAGAGAGAGAGAGAGAGAGAGAGAGAGAGAGAGAGACGAATATGAAGTAACTGCTTACACTGTTTCTGCTAGTTTAGGAATTCTTTCCTTCGTTTCGCAGTAATTGAAAACTATGAAGTATCCTTCAAAACCGCTCTTAGATAACTTTAATAATATTTCTCTAACCAAGACTTCTTTGTTTAACTTATTTATAGGATAACCTATATCAATTTAGACCTTACATATGTATAAAAGAAAGTGTGTGCGTGCGTGTGTGAACATTTTTCAGTTAAACATTTCAGCAACTCACTGAAATGAATAAAAAATATTATGATATATTAGGAAATTTCATGAAAATACAATCATGGGAAAAAAAGCAAAGCTAAAAAATCTAATCGATTTAAAGTTGCAATGCTACTTTTGAATATAAAATGATCCAGAAGAGCTATGCACCTGTTGTACAAGAACCATAAAAATAAACAGTTCAAAAAAATAAAAAAAAAAAACTCAAGAAACTGATTTTTGTTCATCCACTTTTAATAAAAGAATTATCAAGCGTTAATGGGATAAATACTTTTTTTCCGGGTGGATTTTTTTTAATCGTTAGCATTTATAATAGCAAACAATTTTTCTTCCATGGAGAAAGAAAGTAATTTTGTTAAAAAAAACTATTATGATAATTAATATTTCTCTTGTTATACAAACCTGTTTCTTTTAACCCATTGCTACTTAAAATATAGAAACGGAAAAAAATTTGATAAAAGAAGTAAAGTTCGTTTTCATCTTTGTATCAGATTTTTAAAATTATTCTAAGAGATGTTTTTTTTTTCTTTGAAAGGAAATTCGCTATTTTACTGTTACGTACAGTAATATTTTCTTTGTGATGAGTTTAAATAAGGAATTGTAATCGCATTTATGATGTATTTTAAAAATCATATAACGAATGCTCTTCAATTTTCTTTTTTTTTCTTTCTTAGGACATCAAATTAATTTTATATTCTTCTATTGTCTTCTTTGCTTCAAGTCTTTATAATGTTTATTCCGAAGTTTTGATTTTTTATTTTAGTCATTTTTTCTACGTAATTTTTCTCTTTAGAAAATCATGTTTAATTGTTCTTTTATCTATTACTTTCTAGTTTTTGATTTTCAACAAATTCATGAAATGGAGTTATTTTTTATTTTTCAATGACAGTTACTTTTTACTAAGTTTTTCAAGTTAATTATGATTAAGTTATTTCTGACATTAACCACTTTACATACAATGATGTATCTGACACACGCATTGAATTATTGAATTTTTAATTTTAAATCTGCAATTAAGTGAAAAAAATATATAATAATATAAAATGCAAGAATGACTTAGAAACTTTTCAATATATTAAGGCTCGTTACATTATAATTGTAATTAAAATAACAATAAATGTTCAAAATAGGATGCGTCGCCTAATTGCGAAATTAAATAAATTCGTATGTCAAGAAGTTAATATATATAAAAATATTTAAGCAATGTTCTGGAATGCAGCCCAACAACTATGATAAAAATGCAAAGTTCAAACTACTTATCTAAATCGGAAAGGCTTTATAAGACTTCCAATTTGAATCTAAACAGTTACATAATCCAATTTTAACTCACTCTAATGGGTATCTCCATTCCAAACTTACGTATAAGTATAACCTAAAAATAGCATCGTATTAGCCTAAAAATACCCTATTTTCAATTCTTTTTAAATTTAAGCAATAAGCTTTTTATAACACATTTTTTCCACACATTTTCCAAACCACAATTTGTAATGATTCTATTTATTATTTGGAATGAAATTTAAAGTAAATTCATCATTTCATGAAATTTTTAGCCACTTTTTCTTCGTTTTTACCAACATTTCTAAACTTGCAATTTATATTTTCGCTTTAAATACAATTACTTGATGATATATGATACTTTTTTCAATTCCTACTATTCGTTCACACTCTCCCTAGATATAATTATTTAATAAAAAGTAATTAAAATGATTTTTATTGACCTAAATAGGAATTGACTTATTTTTTTATATTACTTGTTTTATGGTGGCCATTAAATCATTATTTACGAAATGCTGGAGTTATTGTGATCTAACAATGCAAAAAGAATTAAGTAATAATAATAATAATCTTATACTATAATACGAGGAATGGTTGTCAAGTCGAAAATCGCACTAGAATTAATAAACTCCGGTAAACTTTGGGGTCTTTCGTTTTTGTCCACGAGGAATCGATTGGCGCCGGTTTTGAAGCGCTACGGTTGAGCAGTTCGGAGTTACAAATAAGATATTTTCAAACTTTATTAGTTCGCCATAATGGCTACTTAAATTTTCAAGTGGTAACGTGCTGCCATCTATATCAATATTCATATATATATATATTTTCATTTCATGCAGACATGTGATGAAAATTGCATTTTTATATGTTTAATGCGCAATAATAATTTTTTTTAAATTTGAGTTTTTGTCAATCTGATGGCAACATATTAATAAGATAATTTTTCCCTTTTACTCGTAACGCATGCTTGGAGCTTAAGTTTTAATTTTATCTTATACTATAATACGAGGAATGGTTGCGAAGTCAAAAATCGCCCCACATTTCCGACATTTCAACATTCATCAGAAAAAAATAAGGATAACTTTGATATTTTTACTAAATTTTCTCTCAAAAAAAGTACGATTCTAATTCCACTGCTTTTTATTAAGGGAAATTTGTTAATGAAATTTTGAATTTAGTGCTCGTTCGTTAACTAAAAAGTTTCGTTCTTTTTGATTCGTTCAAAATTCCAATTTCCAAATATTCAAATTTCCAAAAAAAAAAAAAAAAAAAAACATTTAAGGAACTGATTTCGATTTCAAATCACCGTCAACAAAGTCCGACATTTCAACATTCATCAGATTTCAAGCCACATTTTCAACATGCAGAACGCACCTCTACATGAAATTCTTCAAGGAGCCGGAATTTTGGAACAACAAGCCATCAACTCAATTCTAACCACAAATGGACAACTAGAAGATACCGTCATTGTCAGAATGCTTCTCCATTACAAATTACCTGTTTTCTCCGAGCGGAGCTCGTTCATCCGCTGGTAATAATAATCTTAAAACAACATAATGCAAAGTTATTTCGAACAGTGGCCTGAAATCTATTCATTTCTTTGTATGGAAGGCTACTTATGTTTGGAATATATTTATTATATATTCTGGCACTGAGGTAGCGTGTCTTCCTGGTGTTCTGGGAGACACTGGTTCAAGTCTCGGTTAGGGTATGGTTGTTCTTCTATGTTCTATCCATAATGATTACGAATGCCTCCCCCCCTGTAAAAAGGGGCTATGCTAGCGAATGTGGTGAGAGTGTAGCTAAGTCGCACTCTTGTCCTTAGTTGGCGCTACTTCAAAAACAAGTGACGCTCCTTACGGCTTAAATCTGCTGTTGTATCATCAGGGAGCTTGTTCACGACAAGTGCCATAAGTAACAACCACCACACATGGTTATCGAATATACACAGGTTGCTAAGTTTTTTTAATAATGAAACTGTATATTGTTATATTTAGAAAATCGCTGTCATATCAGATTTAAAAATATTTAAAGCCAGCTAATTTATAAAATAATTTGAAGATCTTATTCTTTTAATACATTTTTAAGTAGAATCGATTGAATGTGCATTTTAAATGCTTCTAATTAACTGGAAATATCCTTTTAATTGAACTCATTAAGTGAATATGATTGGAATAGTTAACTTTATTCTGGTTAGTTTTTATAATTGGATTTAACAACCAATTTGTAATTAATTTAGAAAGGTCCTTTGAAAATAGACTACAAAATCTGATTAAAGTATCCATTACCGTTACTGCAATATGTTTAATATGATAAGCGTGAGTACTGGTTAGTTTAAATACAGAATTGATAATTAAAATAGTTTCTGTTATATAATTAAGTTCACTTTCGGCTTTCAAACTTCTGATAAAATTTCTATGAAATAACCTGAATAGGTTATGCAATCTTTAATGTAATTAAATTTGGTTTGATACTGAAAAAACAGTTCTCTAGGCAATACTGCGATTATTGCGCACTTTTCATTTAGTATTTAATTTAAATTGTTTGCAATAACATATCATCTAATCAATTCAGTTGAATATTAATCTTTTTTAAACAAAGAAAGCAGAATACTTGTATTAATAATACTGAAAATTTAATATTATTAATTTCGTTAATATTTTCCTGCTAATATTTTTATTCTATCTCTTTCTCTTTCTCTAATATTTAATATGCTCTGCTTTTTACGCTATTAATAAAATTCAAATTTTTTTTTACTATCAATTACTAATTCAGTTTCAAATACAATTTAATTAATTTCTTTAAAAAAATTAACACAATTTGACTTAGCTACTGCTATTTTTTCCCATTTCATTCAATTTTAAGAATTTTAATATAGGAGTAAAAATGAAAGGTAATACCGTGATAATTATTATTCAATAAAATCAGTTTTTTCATTAGGGATAATATCAATCATTATATTACAAACAACTGTTCAATCAAGAATAATTTTAGCACATATTAAAGATAACAAACAATGTTTTTACAACAATAAATAACAATGTTTTTTATTTCATTAGCTGAAATTCGGAAAAATGGGTTCTCTCTTTTGCCACATCCTGTATTTGTACTATCACATACCTTTATATATAATATTAACAGAAAATTAACAGAAATTATACATAATTTTCTCACAATAATATTTTCATTAAATCTTTTAAACATGAAATAGCAAGTTATTCTGTAATTTAAATATAGTTCTAATGTTGTATCTAATGTACTGTAAAATTTGGAATGCATTATTCAAGACATTTCATTATTGTAATTTTTTCGTCATACAATGTATCCTATTTAGTACTTATTTCGGAACATTTAGTATAAAACAAATTTGTTGATTATAGCCGACAAATATATTTATGGATCGTTACGTATCCAATTTTCACCGTAAATAATCATGAAAGGTAATTACCGTAGTTTACATAATTTAATTGCTTAGAGCTCCATAAAAGGATGATAATATCTTACATTGAATCGTATAAAATCAAATATGTTAGATCAAATGCTGACTCTTCGACGTCATCGTTTTTATCTTGATATAGACAATTAATTAACCACAGGGAAATTCTCTAGAACGTAAAGCTATCATTTGATTATTTATTCTCGGTAATACTTTGTCTTGAAAAATCTGGATTTTGATTAAATGCATTGCCTTTATTTTTTTTAAAAAACTGAATATGAATATAAATGAAAAATCCGCTGTAATTTTAATTTAACCATTTATATTTTGATTTCAATATTGAAATCAATGCATATTTGACTAAAATACTTTGTGAAAAATTTCCTTACATGGAAAAGAAATCAAAATAATGAATAAAATATCAACAGTTTTTAACTTTATTTCATATTCAAAGTGTAACTGCTACTTCTATATCGGTGGACAATTTAATGTCTCCAGTAAGTTAGAACTTGGCTATAATTTGTTAGATCAAATGTCTTTCTTTTGGTTATAAAGTTTCTTATTGGCACATGTGACATTCTTCTGAATACTTTTATTCAACTATGCTATTGTTCATGTAATTTTATAATTTGTAAATACTACATTTTTTGTATTCATAACCTAAATATCATTTCATTATTCATAACCTAAATTCCTGAATTGATACTATCTACAGATGGCACTGCTAAATAGCTGTTTGCTTACTAAGTGTAAATATGTAATTAAGAGTCTGAACTTCTAGGTAAAGGATCTGTTTTTGTTATTATATAACTTGGATTTTGCTTTTCTTCTTTTCAACATGTGCAATTACGCGCAACTAATTTATTATTTATTGTCAATTTTATACATTTAGTTATGTAATATTTTATATTTATTATATAAGGTTATAAATACTTAGTATCATTATTTTCTTTTTGTTGTATGTAGTTTCGTATGTCAATAATCAATAAGCAAAAACCAATAAAGAAGTGTTTATGGAATAAAAAACATATAAACAAATATCTACATTTCATTAGAAAAGAAAATTTCATATTAGATTTTTTTTGTTACTCAAGACTTTTGAAATTTTGTACACTTAGGTGATTCCTAGTAAATATATATTAATTTAAAATTTTCAGAACATAAACTTCATTTAATTCTTATTTAAATAAAAGTTTGATTCGATAAAATCGAAGCCCCCAGTTAGTTAATATTAATTTTAAATTTTCAGAGCTTAAAATCCTTTAACAATTAATTAAATTAATTTTTTTAACCAGTGAAGCCACATGTTAATTAGTTTTAGAACAAATTGTTCTGGACATTAAAGCCTAAATAAATTTAATTCTGTGTAGCTAATAAGGTTGTGCATTTATATTCAATTAAAGCTATATAATATTCAATATAATATTTAATAAGAACATAATATAATATAATATTTTGAAAATAATCTTACTTTAATTGTTAACAAATATTGCTGGTATTATACGTATTGAAATTTCGTTGTAATTTAATAAATTTTGAGTGCTTGTTTTGCTTTACACGTGAAATTTCGCCAATTTCAAAAGATTAGCATTACATTGTTACATTTTATTTTATAAATCATCCATATTATTTTATAATCAAATCTCACTATTTTTAATTCTGAAATTTATGGTAAATTTGAAAGTTTATTTATTTTAGAATATAAGTTCTTTTTTATAACTAAATTCATAATATATATTAATAAAGTTTAAAAAAATAGTTGCATTTTTTTTAAATTTTCGTTTTAAAACATATATTTGGTTATAAACGATAATCATAAGTTTATAATAGCTTTACTGATTTAGTAAGGAATACAAGGCTTGATAAGATTATATTTTATTCTTGATTGTATTTTAGTAATATTTAAAAGGAATTTCAAAATTTAGACTCTTATATATTATTATACAATAAAATGAATTTCTTCTACTTTTGGATTAATTGCATAATATTTCAACGATAAATTTGAATTAAAAATGCATTTAATCTACTCATAAACCATATTAATATAAATATCGTAACTTTATAATAAAGTATTGTTATAAAATAGGCTTAACGCTCACTAATTTTGGGGAAATTGGCGAAAAAAATCCTATGATAATCAAATTGGTAATCACAAAAATGTTATTTATTGTGATTTTCAAAATTAATTTTTAATTGTGTTTTAATGTCTAAATGCTCAAATAGCATTGATAAAATTTTTATTATTTATTAAAAATCTATTTAATTTTTAAAAAAAATCATTTCTTTACGACAACGTATCATGATCGGATAGTAGCAATTAATTTAATTTGATTTTTTTATCAATTTTAACAAATTCTAAGAAATATTTCCTATATTCCTTGTATTTCGACTTATTTTTCATTTATTTATTTATTTTTTCATAAATTGTAAATACTAATTAATGCATATTGCTTTATAATAAAAAGATGTTTCTGGAAATAAATGGATTTCGATTTTTTGAATGAAATTTCCTTTCCTTTTATAGAAGACAATATTGGTACAAGGTTTTCCAGCGTGTGGTATGTATTCTTTAAAGATGACATTTCTACCCATTACATTCCCACTATGAAGAGTTTCAATCTATTCATTTTTTTTTTTTTTTTTTTGCGGGGAGGGGGAGTCTTAATCCTATTTTCTTTTAGTTCCTTTTTTTATTTCAGTTCTTTGCATTCGCTATCACAAATGACAAACTTTCTTCAATTTTCTCATTATTCTTCTTTTCGGGCTTAGAATCCGATATTTTTTCCAATATTTGCTCCTCTTTTCAATTTCTCATTTTTTTTGTACTTCGGAATATAAAAATATACAAAGTGAACGAATTATAATCTCCAAAAAAATTGAACTGAAATGTTTAACAAATATTCACGTTTTAGACATTCCTGAAACTGAAAAAAAAATTCAGGAATCATTTCTGTTGTTCTGTAAATAACATAGTTAAAAAAAATCAGTCATGTGGACAGAGAAAATTTAGCATCTGGACTTCAAACCAAATTTATAAGTTTAGTTTTTAAAATATATGAAACTTTGTAAGAAATCCGGTGCAGAGAAACCTGTCATTCTTGTCCGTATTAACAGATTTGGTTTAATAGATTAGTTTTATTTTCTTTACTATCAAACACGATGACATCATCTATTTTGGGAATATTTTCTTATTTTGATTGAAAAGAAAATTCATTGAATTCTTATTTACGTATTCGAAGTAATGTTACTATTATATTACAAACTTTATGAATGTTTTATGTTTTGCTTCCAACTATCAAAATTCTATAAATTGATGCAATAATACATTTCAGTGGTTAAAGAATCTATAAAACTTTGTACCAAATCCAGTGGCGGGAGGCTATTCAATCTGCCACTTATTTATATATCTGGTTGTCAGAATCTATGAAACTTTGCATGACACCCAATCACAGGAAGCCTCTCAGTCTATCCCATATTGATATATTTGATTTAAAGAATCTATGGAGCTTTGTACAAAATCCATTGACGGAAAGCCTCTCAGTTGAATCCAAATTTATAGATTTGCTTTAAATATTCTATGAAATATTATATGACATACATTCACAGAAAGCCTCTCAGTCTGACTCTTTGAATAAAATTGAAAAAGATAACAAGAAAACTTGAAAAACAAGATGGATGAAATTTGGTGCGAAATTTTTGGCATCTCTAATGAGAGCCCGTATCAAAATTCAAACTAAATCTTTCAAGGGGTTAATTTTCTTTTGATTTGTACTTTTGTATGATATAAGCACAATAAATTCAGAATAATATGACAAAAATTAAGGAAAATTGGGTTGTGATCTTGTAGCTGCAATGATAGTTCAACATCGTTTTGGTTTCAATTATTAGAAAATTATTAGATAAGGGACGCGTTAGATTTTCTATTACTTGAGTATTAATACTTCTGTTCCAGTAAAAGTGTGAAACATACAAAAATTGATATATCTTAACTTTTATACCGAGTGTCTGTTCAATTAAAATACAAAAACATCAGTTTTCTTTATGATATTTTAAAGCTTAGAGTTTTTATGTGTCTTATTCTGATAAAAAGTTGAGAATTATTTTCTTCAAAGACTTGTTTAAGATCCGCATCCTCATGCGAGAAAAATTATACCAAAGATTATACGATACAGTTTTAGAAAGACTACCTTCATCATTTATTAGTTTTTTTTTACATTATTTATATTCGTTTTTTGATAATACAATTAACCATAATCGCGACATTCATCTTTAATTTTTCCTTTCATTTTTCATATTTGACGAATTTTAATGCTAGTCACTCGATGTGTCTTTTAGTAATGGTATAGTCTAAGAATTTTTGTGTCGTGCTATTTGTGAAAGCTGACAATCAACTTTAAATTTTCTTTTTGGATCCACTTATTTTTTTCTTCTTTCCAAGATAAAATTGTAAGAAATTCTCCGGGCAAATTTTAATACACTAATAGTACAAACGCACACAAATAGTATCTGCTAGGCCTAAATATATTGACACGACTAAACTCCGATTTCCAAAAATTGGTTGAGGAATTCAGTCAACAAATTTCCACTATGATTGTAAATTTTTAACATGTCGCCATATTTCATATCAGGTAACACGGTTCTGCCTCCTAAATAAGGCTCAGATTATCAATTTCTTTTTATTAAGGAATATAAAAGTATCATCGACTTAAATAAAATCTAGCAGATAAATGTGTTTATTTTCAATCAGTAATCCAAAGAAAATGTACAAGATGTAATGATAAGAAGCAAAGAGAATTCAAATCCAAAGCCCCAGGACCAATTCATTTATCTGGCTTGTTTCAATTACTGGTCACATTTAGTGTGTCATTCACTTTATACCTTCCAATAAACAGACGGAAAAATAACACTTATTTATCGGTTTAGTCTATATATTTGCAAGTTTATTTAACTGCCCAATTTGTGGCCAAACTGGTCATATTTTATAGCTCTAATTGGTTTCTCCCGAACGCTGTCCACTGTCTTCTAGATTTAGCTATAATCATTTGCAGACTTTACAGTACGACTGGATATTCCACACAAGACTTGATGCGATGGCGTCCGGGCATAGAGGTAGGTCGTCTTCCCTGAGATCTGGGGGTGGAGTCCAGTTGGTGGTTCTTCTGCGTCCTATCTGCAAGGTATATGAATGTCCCTCCCCTTTTAAAGGGGTTTGTGGAAGAGAATGTGATGAGTGAGTAGCAAAAGTCGTACTCTTGACCCTAATTGGCGCTACTACAAAAAAGAGACGATCATTAGGCTGAAATTGCTCAATACCTCAGCGAACTTATCCATTGCAAGTGCAAGTTATCCAATTAAGAAACAACAACAACACGACTCTATGCTGCTTCAATACTTGTATCCAAAACTCTACTCAGACCATTTATCGTTTGATCTTGTCTCACAGCTTATGTTTTGCAGGACTGATCCAATTCTGACGAAACGATTGATTATTGTTTGACCTGCCTGTCTCTTATAACTTGCGAGACGGGATACAGAATAGTTCTCGAAGGGTAGCTTTAATTATCCTCCTATTGGTCAAATAGCCGAAATTCTTGGAGAATCTAGAATCCCCCATTTTGTCAGTGGAATCTCCAAGTTTGTTGACAAGCCCGGAAGTCAAAGATTCAACATCCCGTAGAGCTTTCCTAAAAACTGTTGCTCTTATCATAGAGGGTAAATGAAAAAGTCTTTGAGTCTAATTTTTAAGCAAAATACGGCTGTGAATACAAAGCGAACATAAACATTTCCAGCAGTGAACGTTCCTTGAACCATTCCAGCCGTATCTGCATTTTGATCCTTATGAGTAGCGCTGCTATCAGTCATTTAAGATGGCGGTTGCTCTTCAGACATCCACAGCTTATGAGCAGCGAAGTGTTATTTGTTTTCCATGGAACAAGGGACAAACGTCCTTAGAATTCACAGGGAAATATACCCCACGTACGGGGAAAAGTATCTCTCTTTGAGAAGTGTTCAATGGTGGTGTCGTGAGTTTTAAAAAGGTCGTGAAGACTTGCATGAGAATGAGCGTTCACTGGGAGAATCTGGAACACCCATCTTACAGTTCAGATTTTGCCTCTAGTGATTTTCATGCTTTCGGTCCACTGAAGAAGTTTCTGGCAGGACAGAAATTTACATGTGACGAAGAAGCCAAGAACGCAGTACGAGGGTGGTCCCACAGGCAGCCGGAAGAATTCTACCACAGGGAGATCTCTAATTTAGTGCAGAGATGGGACAAATGTTTGAACCGGTGTGGTGACTATGTGGAGAAATAATCTAAGGTACGTAGTACAACAATACGTATATTTGTAAATATCTGTATATACCTGTTTTTGGCTAATAAGAAACAGGCACAAAGACTTTTTGATTTGCCCTCGTAGAACTAACGAAGATGGAAAGAAAACATCACAGATTTGTAACGATATATCATAATGTCGGAAGTATTTATTAATAAAGATAAAGGGGTTCAGTTAAACATAGTTTCTTATATTACTTTCGAGTACATATAAATAACGCCAAGGAACAATTGTATAATACACGGAACTAAATTCATCAATTCTCCCACTGCTGCTAATCAGCAAATTGAAAGAAACGATTAGTTAAGCAGCGATTAGCGTTAAGAAACGATTAGTTTACTTTCACGTATCCCAACAACACGAATTTCCAAAGATCATCAGAATTTCATGAGAACTCTTGTGTCTGTGCAGATTCCTTAAATCGGAGAAAAAGAATGATGGAAATTTCTTGTTTGCTGGGAAACTGTTTCTTCGGTGAGTTATTTCGAATAAAAGTAAGCTTTGGCTAAGAGGAAATCAAAGTTTCTTTATTGATTATTTCAAAGATTCTTTTTAATGTTTTTTATTATTTAAATCAAGCCTTTCTTGAGGTGGTATTTCATGTTTCTTAAGGAAAAATTAAGAACTTAGTTAAATGATAGTAATTTTCATGTAAACATCGCTGGTACTTATGTATTATACCGTCTTCGCCAACGGTTTAGTAACTTTTTGGCGGCGGATTTTAATTTGAAGATAAAGATCAACGGATTACACCATTGCATATGTCATAATTGGCGGTTTAGCAACTCATTGGTGATGACTTCATTTTGGCGATAAAGTTGGACGGTATAATACGTACCACCTCGCTTTAAATATTCGGGGAATATTTTGAGCATGAATTATATGTGAAAAAAGAAAAAGAAAATCTAATATTGGAGCTTTGAGAAATTTAACACATTTGAAAGCAAATTTTGCTTAAATAATTTGTTTTCAATATAAAAGATTAGTTTGAATAAAATATCATAAAACTAAAAAAAACGTCTTTCTTTTTTTAAACATTATTTTAAATTAAAGAAGGTTCTTGCAACGAAGTGTTTTGAAATCCAGAAAAATCTTGTAGAATTTCTGATTGACAGAAACAGTTTTTAAGAACACAAAAAACTATTTTTTGTTACTATTAAGAATTTCCGATTCACACAAATAGTTTTTAAGAACACAAAAAATTATTTTTATACAAACACATTAAAAGAATTATAAAATGTTACTTAAATATTTTCAAATACAAATTAGCAATGTTACTAGAACATGGAACAGAAATAAGCCACTTAAAATGGTCCTTTTTATTTTCCATCGAGTATTTTTTTTAAAAAAATTAGCTAACATTTAATATAAACTTATTTATTCTCAATTTAATTCCCTGCTTCAAATTTACTTTTTTTGAAGCTTAAGAATGAAAACTTCGTTCAGAGACACTTTTTATGAATCTAGTTCCAAATAAAAGACTACGCAAAAATTTATCTTAACGTATTTGCAACCTCATTAAAAATTATTTGATAGCTGATACCTTAGAGTTAGGAAAAATGGAATGCTATAACAATGTGTTAACCTAAGATTTGAATTATATAACAAACCCAGTTTTTTAAATTGTTCTGTTTTTATTGAATCGTAAAGTTCCCAGGATAGGGGGATAGGGTTATGTATAGAATAAATCATATGACAAATGGCTCCCACAGCTTTGGTGGCGCATACTTTATAAAATTTTTCCATGGCCATCGCATAAATTTTGCTCAATTTCGTTGATTGAACACTGAATATTCTGTTTTAATGCACGCGTGCTTGTAGGTTTGTTGGAATAGAAGTTTTACTTCAAATCTCATAAAATGGAATCCAATGGTGTCAACTCATGCGAACTAGTTTAATCATTCTAAAATTTTTGAACTGTGGTCGACAGACTGTCATTATTTTTTGAATATGGTTCATAGGGAAAACTCGTCCTATCAAGAAACGCTGAATTTTTATTAAACATGAACTAACACATGTATGTTTAAATACGCTTTCACGAGGCAAAATCCACGCCACAGTAAACCATATTCATAAATACCTAGACCTCTTCAAGACCTACGATAGATGAGACCAGAATTCCATTTGTGAAAATCAACCAAATTATAACTTAAAAAGTCCATGAAAAGTGCAGATCATGATGGAAATCAAGACTCCAGGACCCAGATGGACGCTACGTATTTCTGACTCTATAGTGATCGTTTATTTGCCATACATATGTTCACAATTTAACTTGTCAATTCCCCCCTTTTCAATTGGTAATCTAATTCCCCTTTAAGTTCAACCCATAATCACCATTTGTTTATGTATCCTTGTCCCCTCCATCCGGTTATAACTTCAGAAAATTGAACAGATTCGTGTAAGATTTGACAACGATGGCATTCTCTCTGGAAATCCCTGAATGCTGTATCGTCTCTCTCTCTCTTTTCCTTTAGCAAATTTTTCCTTTCTTCTTCTTTTTTCCCTTCTCTTTCTCCCTTCTTGTGCTCATCCAACTGGCTAGATAACATAACATTAAAGGCACCGGGGGCACAGGATGGCGTTATGTAAGTTATGTATGTTTAAAAAGTATTTTCAATAGTTTACTGCACGAAAGATGGCAAATTCTAAACTTGCGTTGATTTTGAGATGACCTTTGTTTTTTTCCTTTTGATATACGAGCTGACAGAAAAATTCTACTTAGCGTATTTCCATTGATTCAATGGAAAAAGACTGAATAGAACATCTATCTGCAGAATTCTAACAAAAATATTCCTACGAGGAGAGAGAATAAACCCAAAAATTTTTTTCACTTTCTCAACGATTTATAAGGCTCAAGGGCTAAATGCATTAGTATAGTTGTCTACACCTTTTATTGTGACATTCAACTTCTTTTTGGCGCAAAAAAGTGTTACTAGAAGTTCCACTTTTCGTAAGTAACCATAAGGGCACACGAGACTGGGGCTTGATTGATGACCAACGGAACAAGTATACCTTTTCCCACTAGTCTGCAGATGCTTTATATATATATATATATATATATATATATATATATATATATATATATATATATATATATATATATATATATATATATAATATACCGCTAACCGTTTTTGACGAAATGAAAATGATGGATTACATTAGAAATTAAACTTAGAAGAAAAGAAGAATTCGGAGCTGGCCAGCAGAGGGCTTATAAGTGGTTTTGACGGTACCAAGGTGCGTGGTTTCAAAAACATTAATGCCTTGAAGAGAAAATCTAATCCGTCAAGGAAGTGCATGATTGGAATGGGGAATGGGACTTTTTCCTTTTGATTTCCCAAGAGCAAACAATGCCGAGGATTTAAATTCTTCTCCAACTTTGGTCTTAAGTCAGAATGATTTAAATATAAAATAAAGTGCTTAGAATAAAGGTAAATATAAAAGAATTTAGAATTCCAAAGGAAAATATCCTTTTGAAGAAGGAAAGGAGATATCTATTTACCGAATATTTAAAGTAATTTATCGAAATATTTATTTGCATGCATTTTGTGACTAATTTCAAAATAAGAATGGATTATTATAAGTAAAAGAAAGGAACTATTTGGAATATTTCGACAAAGAATTTTGAATTTTCTCATTGTAAACTTCAAAACGTGAACGCAATTAATTGTGACACATTTTATATCATCAGAAAAACTTATCTGCGAAATTCTTTATTTCGTAATCAGTGCAAAAAAAGAAAAAAATTGCAATTCCTTGAAAAGATTATTAAAAAGAGAAAATAAAGTCATTGTATTTCTTTTTCCTAGAATTCAGAAAAACATGCACATTTTTTCAAATGCGGAATCAAAAGTTTTTGAATTTTAATGTGTACATTAACGGCTTTCATTTCATTAAAGAACAAACATTTGTTTCACTCGTTAATTTTGGTCAGGGTAGGATTTATAAAATTAATAATAAAACGAGAATTTTAAACCCATTGTATACGAGTTCTTAATTCATTATTTGCTTTGAGAATTCAGAATTGTAGAGAGATTTTTAACAAAAGAAGATATCCCTGTTGTAGAAATATTTGAACATCAAATGTCAATAAAACAGTCCTTTGATTCCGGGCAGAGTTTCAAAAAAGGTGTCTACAAATGTACATAAACAGGTGTGCTTGCCGTAAAAATTAATTGCTATGCAACTCAAAATGTCACTCATTTTTAGATTGCATTAATAAGTAAGCATATTTTTATCATGTGTCTCACAAATTCATTTCTTTAATTGTAATAATATTTTAAATCATTTGAATCTTTGTATTATAGTTTTTAATTTGATTGGTGATTGATTATATCGACTAATTTGTTATTGTTTAATTGTATTAATTGATTCCTCAGTTATCAATTAAGTAAATAAACACAATTTAATCTAAGCATACAAAAAACGTTGAGTATATATATATATATATATATATATATATATATATATATATATATATATATAATATTAAAATTTTATACCAAATATATTGATATGGAATGTAGATTTTCCAGGCGAAAGCAATCTTTTGATATTTGATTCCTTTCATTGATAAATGTATTATACAATATATCCACATACCAGAGATTTTTGATAGAATCTAATGCCGAAACAACCTTTCATATGTGAAATTTCTCCTCGTATTAAAGTTATGTCTCTAGGGATTTCTGCAATACGAACGACTTCCGATAAAACAGAAATAACTAAGATTTTAATTGGTTATAGTAATTATATAGTAAATGTGCGATTTTCTAATAAATTGTTTATTTTAAAAAAATTAAAAACATTTATTTCCAAAGAAATGTCAACATTAGCATGCTAAACAGCGATAAATATATTTTATATTTGAATAAATTTCCATGTAGTAATATAACCTTTGAATTATACATTTTCTTCCGTCTGTAAGGCTCATTTTTGGGTTTTTAATAATTCTATAAAAAACTACAAACTATTGTGCTGTTCCTTATTTGTAGGAGTGACAAATTTTAGAGAAAACAAGGACTAAGATCCCATTGCTAGTAGTAAAGAGCACGAGTTTATCTTTTAATTATTTAAAAAAGGAGAAATCATTTCTAAAAGAAACTAGCTTTTAATAATGAATCTTCGTATTTCTCTTCTTTAATAATGGAATAATTATAATATTTAGAGTACTCAATTAATAGAATCTACTTTGTAACTTATTACAGAAAAATAAGTTATTATTTTTAAAAAAATCAAAATAATTTCAGATATGTTTTTTTTTTTTTTGAAAAATATTTTCTTTTATTCTGAGTTAGGGATCTCAAACGCAATTAATTGTAGAGAAATCTTGCTTCATCAATTAAAACTTTTAAGAGATATTTCATTTTTTATCAGTGTAAGTAGAAAAAAATAAATTCTTTAAGACATACAATAATTTTATACTTAACTATAGTCTGCAGGAGGAGGAAGTTTATCAGAAAAAACATGTGTCATTTTTTTTTCTTTTTTAGTTAGTAATTAATTTTTTTAAACTACAGAATTCCTCTTAATTTTTCTTATCGTAGAAGCTTTTTTTCTTTTGCATATTTTTTCACAGAATTACTTTGCTAGTACTTTTTTCTTATGACATATTCTGGAATATTTCAACAAATTTGTTTGCATTTAAATTTCTAATGAAGTCATTCTTTTCTTCTTTTTTTAACTAATGAAATGAGTAAGCACAGTGTCTTTATTAGTCAAAAAATCGAATAAACTTTTTTTGCATGAAATTATCGATATTGAAAAATTTTTAATTGATCTTTGCTATATATATATATATATATATATATATATATATATTGCTCATTGAAATTCATTCCTATATCTGTACTGAAAGAGGAACTTAAAAAGCTCATTAATGATGTACGACTTTTTATTCCTTTCCTTCCTCATTAATGATGTACGAATTTTTATTCCTGTACAAATTAAAGAACAGCAAAATTTATACTCTAAGACAATGCCATTAAATACTAACAACATATACGCAAACATTAAATACCTGAAGAAACAACAGTACTTTATAATAACTCTCAGATATAAGAGTGATATAAACTTTAAACACAGATTTCACATCAACTGCTGAGAGTGGTTTCTACAATAGCCTCTAGAAATGGGTATATCGAAATAAGTATCGATCATAGAATCTTTATAGAGTTATGACATAATTCTTGGATCAGCATTTTACAGCTAAATTTACCAAATTCACTACCTAATGTTTACCCAGGATGAACTCATTGATATGGCTTCCATTGAATATGTATACAATGCTTTTATTAGTATAAGATTAACAGGTATATAGTATTGGTTAAGAGGGTTTTGCTCTAGGTATACAACACAGGTATTTCCGCATTAAAGGTTCTTAAGTACTGTAAAGTTACTCAAATGATTGAAATAATATTTATTTCGAAGGAAGTAAAGGAATTCATTTAGAAGAAAGTCAGGAAGTATATAGGATTGAAATCCTATTTAATACCTAATACAAATTATTGGTTTTCTGTTTTATGTATATTGCAGTTTTAAAAAATTAAGAAGCATATAAATATTAAACTATTTTGCTAAAACAAAAATATCATTTATCATGAAGCTAATTTCTATAATTTTCTTTGACTCATAAAATATTAAAATTAATAGGTAAATTTCTAAAAAAAAATTATCTGATACAAAAAATGTTGCAATGTTTTTTTATTAGTGAAAATTTTTAACTAATTTTATTGTTTCATGAAACCAAGCAATCTTTTACTTTTGCCTGTGTGGAAAATAATATAAGAAATTGCTTTCTTGAAATATCCACTCCGAAGTAGAATTTTTTCTTACGCTTTAAATTCATAATATAAGTACTTTTTAAATTTATACGCTACGATGGTTAATATTAAATTAATTAGAATGTAATAATTTTACTATAAACAATAAAGAAATCCGTATCTTTATATTAGATGAAGATTTGGATATTTTTAAAAGCTTCATTTTTTAATTTTCAATTTCTTTTGTCTTGATTAAAACTTCTACCAATTTGAAATAAATGATTACCTCCATCTTGTTTTAGAAACATTACTTTTTATTTATAATAGTTTTCACTAGAATTAATTTATGTACTTTTTTTCATTTTTCTAATTAAATTTTCAATATATTTTTTCTGTATATTCTTAGCGAGAAAAATTTCAGAGGGTTTACAATTTTTAATAATTTTTTAATCCAAATTACTTACAGTTTAATGATGTATGGAATTAAATTAATTTTCTTATTTTTGTCTTGCAAAAAATGGTATATATTATCTGCAGTTGGATGAAATAAAATGTTGCTTGTAAAAGTTTGGAAAGTCCAAAATCATTAATAAATGTTAAACAAAAATTAATAATCCTCTTTCTCTTTCAGAAAAAAATTGTTTTATTTAGTTGTCCGTTTATCATATTATTGTGTTGTATTTCAAATGAATTCATAAAATATCGATTTAAGATCATTTGAATTATGCATTATCAAGATAATCATGTATTGTTATATGCTAGTTTGAGTTCAGTTATTCTCTCCCTTTATACATTTCTATTTATTTTTATTGTTTTAAAGAGATGTTTTCTTATTAATTGCAATTTAAGTTCATATTTATTTTCCTTCAATGTAGGAAATAATTACGTTGACTAAAATTTTGATGAACTGAATATTACATTTCGTAATTTACATAATCATCTCAATTTAAAAAAACCCAGTTATATGTTGTTGGCAATTAAATGCTCTTCTCTGAAATTGTGATATTATCTCAGAAATTATTGTTTGCAATTTTATTAAGACCAATTATATATCATTACCACTTAACAAATTTCAAAAACCTTGAATTACTGTAAGATTCTTCAACCTCTTATTTAAGATATAATTAGCGTAATATTATCTAATTGGCTTATTATTTACTTCTAATTAGGAAAATAATTTATTCTTCAATTAAGCATGTTACACTTTTTCTCTTTAGGGAAAATCGTTTTCTCTCTTTGAATCTCTCTATCATTATTTTCCATTAGATAAATACAAAATACAGCAAAAAATCCTATCGAAAGAAAGAATATAATATATTTTAACTAAACAGAATTTAATTGTTATCAAGATATTATGATGAATTTGATCTTTTGTGATAAATTATTATTAAGATGAATCGGATAAGAGTTTCAAATTTTGCATTTTAATACTTGAAGGTTCGAAATAAAACAGAAGTTTTTTTTTTATCAATGAGAATTGACTCTTTTGTTCTTGAAGACCCTAAAGGTATCTGATGACATCAGACTTACTCCCATAAAGATAATTTGGCAAGATCAACTTTTACTTATAGTTAATTTTATCCAAATTTATTTAATTATAGTATTATCAAAATTACTTTTATTTAATTACATAGAATTATTCTTAATTTTTATAATACGCCTAGATGAAAACCTCGTTAACATTTATTTTTTGTCAAGTATAATAATACTAATTATTATTATTATGTCGAAAATAATTCACGATCCTAAATTAATTCGTTTTCTCATCATTATTAGAAGATTTAATCAAATATTATCTATGTCAAGTCGATAGATTATTACTGGAAAACTGACTGTAAGCTAAAAAATAAACGACTATTATAAAAGAAATTTAATAGTAAAACTCTTTTCCCAGCTTTTAAGAACCGAAACGAACATGCAATATATTTTTAAGATTCCTAAACATAATTTCCCAAACACATTTTCATTTTCACTCAGTTATATTTAAATAACATGTTATTTTTCAGAAAGATTTTATCGGGTGATTTTACTTTAATCTTTATAGTTCAGGTTAATATAAAACTAAAATATTATAATGACAATAATGAGATTACGAAATAGGAAAGTGTTTATAATTTTTCAACTAAAAATTGATAAATTTAGTTAATTGCATAGATTAG